>JAVTVY010046194.1:0-19834 GCA_036873755.1 Hanleya hanleyi | reverse complement strand
GCTGCTAGAACATCCCTCCAGAACTTATTTTTGATAAAGTTTGAAACACATGATATTCCGTTAATGGTTAAGTCCCAAATCTGAGTTCCCAGTGGAGGAAATATTTCGTACATAATCTCTGCATGAAATTCCGTGAAGGAAAGGGACCGTTTGACCCACTGAATTTTTAAGGAGTCGATGAAAGATGGTACAAGTATCATCTTTAATCCACCCTCATCGTATTGGTCTATCAAGGTTTTCCGCTTCACTTTTATTTCCGCCTCATATAAACTCGTAAAATATTTTTTGCAGACTGTTCTGAAAATCTATAGACGGGTTTGGTAAAGCAGAGAAGAGGTGTGTAAGGAGCGGAAGGGCGAAGGTTTTAATAACAGTTATTTTTCCTATAGGAGATAATCCGCGTTTCAGCCAGCATCCCAATAGCCTCCGTATATTGCTCAATTTGCATGGATTGATAGTTTTTTAGGGGCATCTCTTCCAGGTCTGGGTAGAAATTTATTCCTAGTAATCGGAAACCTCCGGGGTCCACATTTATTCGGTAGTGTGAGCAAAGCTCAACGACGTTTCCCTTTTGGCTACCGATCCAATGAGCTGTGGATTTTTCGACATTCAAACGAAGTCCAGAACAGCAGGAAAAGTCCTCCAGGAGTCCCATGGTTCGCCTCAAAGATTCTTCAGAGCCATCCAGTAAAATCGTCGTGTCATCTGCATATTGTAGCACCTTCATTTCCGAATTCTTGAAAACATTTCCTTTTATATTTTCATCCGCTTTTATCGCTAATGCTAATAGTTCAGCAACAATGATGAATAGATACGGCGAAACTGGGTTCCCTTGTCTACACCCTCTCTCAAGATTAAAGAAATTCGATAGAAAGCCATTATTCAGGACACAACTTTTGGAGTCGTATTGAAATAATTTCACCCAACGACAGAGCGACTCACCAAAGCCAAAGGACATCAGAGTACTAGTGTTATGCATAAAGGACCAGTCCACACTGTCAAGTGCCTTTTCAAAGTCTACAGTAAAGGAGGCCCGGAATCTTATTCTCCACTGAGCGCTCCATTATGTCGTAAATGATTCGTGTGACTTCCCCAATAAATATACCCTTCATAATCCCCTTTTGCGTTTCACTAATGATTGAGGGCAGAACCTTTTTAATTCGACCGGCAATGCAGGAAGAGGCTATTTTAGCCTTAATTATTATTAACTTTAATCCCACAGACTGTCGATTCAGTTAGAGAGTTCCCAACATACAATAATTCATTTTTGTCCATATTTACAAAAGCATTAGATGCTTTACAGTAAGTACCACAGATCTCAAAAGATGCAATAACAGATTGTTTATCTCTTAGAGTGAGGGTCAATTCATCAGCATGCTGGAATGTTTTAGATGTATCAAAGCCAGGGAGTTCGATCCCTCTAATATTGTCTGATTTTCTCAGAAAACACCCAAAGGCTCAACAGTCAATACATACAGCATGGCAGAAATAGAACACATCCTTATAGACTTTTTAACATTAAAATACTTCGTAACAAAACCATTGACTTTCACAGCACTACGAACATCATGATAAAAGGCTTCAATCCATTTCACAAAATTATTACCAAAACCTCTCTCAGAAAACTATGTGACACATGATCAAAAGCCTTTTCCTGATCTAGTTTAAGGAAAAAGCTTCAGTGTTGTCTTGTTCTACGTAGGTTCCCCTTAACCCAGATGGAGAGCCAGTGTAGTCTAGGATATACGGAAGGGGAAACAACTGCATCGATGACCTCGCTTGACCCCGGCCGATCTGCTGGTCTTCAACTGACTGAACTACGCCTTTCTTAAATCATCTAACCCTCAACTGTGCATATTCGAACAGTCTATACCATAATAAAGCATTGTATCACATAAAGCATACCTGTGTTTGTTCAAAACGGTTGAAATTAGGCGACTTCCTGTATTCCACACGCGAGCATACCGCTCTTACTAGCGTGGATCGGACCATACGCAAAGCACTCCGGGAATCAAAAAACGTGATTACCTTTGACATCGTCTGTCCTCATATCTGAAAGTTTCACATTCAGGCCAGACAAAAAAAAATATGCGTTAGTGTTCATGTATATGAACATGACATCCATGCTCAAATCTAACAGGTCAGGGAAAAGGACTAACTGGGATATATATCCCAAATGGGATAAAATATCCCACTTTGGATATTTTTTTTATACTTCCATATTTTCAAGCTGGCCTATTCTCCTAGTTATTCTGCTTGTTTAGAAACATACAACTGCGGTGGATGATGGGAAGTATACTGCAGCAACAAAAACAACGCACGTATTTTCAATATCAGCGAGAATAACTTCGGCGAGAAAAAGTCAGCAAAATTATATAGTCGCATTGGCAGTTTTGTGAAGTAAATTAGTAGTACAATGTAATATAAAAGCATTAAACCTCACATTGCCCTTTGATGTCTGGGTGCAACATCGGGGTCCTCTGTGATGTCACTTCCGGAAGTGATCTTTGACCCCTACGCATGCGCATAATACCGGATATTAATAATGGTGCGCAGGGGTCAAAGATCCGGAGTGACGTCACAGAGGACCCGGATGAAAATCGGTTAAAATATCCCAATTAGGATATATTTCAGTATCCAAACTTGGATTTAATATCCTAAGTGGGATATATATCCCAGTTAGTCCTTTGCTCTGACCTGTCTAAACAGCAAGAATCTGTGCGAATATGTCGATGGTCATAACCTTCTGTTGATCGGACAATGGAAAGGGTAAGACATATGTCTTGAAATCAATATCGGTGCGACTGAAAGCCGTTGGTCAACGTGTAGCAGTCACCTGTCCGATTTTAAAATGGTTACATGCGCAAATTTGAAATGCTTGCGCGATTTCAAAATATTTGCTTGAAATGCTTGAAATACTGAAAAACGCGCAGCACAATTTTAAAATCGCGCAGATTTGAAAACACGCGTCCCCCCACTCAATTCCTCTCACTTAATTGGTCCTCCTGCTGCCGGATGGAAACGCACATGTACTCTGGTAGACCTAATACCCCCTACTCGTAACCTTATGCTTATAAGTTGAGCTGTATGTCTGATGAGAAATCGCCAAATAGACCGTTTCATATGGAAAGCCATCAGTGTCATAACCTCTGGTTTTCCACACGTGGTAATTCGATTTTCCACGCGTGGAAATTCTATTATCCACGCGTGGAAAATACAGCCAATGGTTTGACTTGTAATTACCACGTGTGGATATTTCGACCAATTACTCAACTTGGAAATACCACACGTGGAAATTATTTATCACGTGTGGAAAATATCCATCGATGATAGAACTGGGAATACCACGTGTGGAAATTATTTACCACACGTCGTATTTATCACACAATCATTGAATTCGGAAATACGACGCGTGGTAAATAATTTCGACACGTGGTATTCCGATTTATCCACGCGTCGAAATTTTATTTTACCCAGCCAATGAATGAGAGCTTAACAAAGAAAGCTGGTCCCTTCAGAATGGCGGAAATCGACAGTTTGCGACGGTTCAAGTATCAGTTCTCCGAATGTGTTCGTCTAGCTGGAACAGACAATCTGCAACAGGACACTGTCAATTTCATAAAATACAGGTACGTGTAGCAAACTTTAATAAGTTTTTTGTTGAGCAGTGCAGGAGTTCCACATGAGGCTGAGTCGTATAGGTCGACGACCGTACGACAGATAAGACAGGGTGAAAATGCGTGAATCTGCATTCTGTAAAGATGGTTTTGATTGGTAGATTCGAAAATAGAATTACCACGTGTGGAAAAGAGAATTACCACGTGTGAAAAACCCAGTGAAATACCACGCGTGGAAATTATTTACCACGCGTCGTATTTCCGAATGCAATGATTGGGTGATAAATACGACGTGTGGTAAATAATTTCCACACGTGGTATTCCCAGTTCTATCATTGGTGGATATTTTCCACACGTGGTAAATAATTTCCACGTGTGGTATTTCCAAGTTCAGCAATTGGTCGAAATATCCACACGTGGTAATTACAAGTCAAACCATTGGCTGGATTTTCCACGCGTGGAAAATCGAATTACCACGTGTGGAAAACCAGAGGTTATGACACTGATGGCTTTCCATAGTTTCATCACGGATTCGGTAAATTTCGCGTTCATTCGGAGAAGCAAGTCACGTGGCGCAAAAACGTGATCATCAACAACCAATCGTTTGCTGGTGGGTTGACAAGTCGGCTCACCTCATCGTTTTCTGTGGGCAGATTTGTCTCTGCCATAACAAGAGGTATGTAGCAAATAATTGCAACGAATGATCTTTGAATTGAAAAACATTTTCTTTTGTAATAAAGCGTCTGTGTTCCAAGCTGCCATATAAGTCTGCAACCATCAGTGTATTTTTTGTTTTAATTTATGATCTTTTATCGGCAATAATTTCAAGAAATAATGTCATTTCCGGTTGTGATCTCCAGGCAAAGGTCGCAGCACAGACAAGATTTGGCGCAAGATACAAAATGGCGACAGCGTCATTGACGAACGCCTTGACAGCATCATTTATTGATTTGACGAAGGTTTATGGGAGAGGCCTTATTCCACAATCACTCCACCATTTCAACATTACAAGTAATATTTCGTTTTTTGTCGAGTCAGGCCATGACTACAAGTCTGGAGGTGAAACACGCACGCCGTTGGCTGTAAGATTCTCTTTTTGCATCTTTTACAGCCCACCAGCAACTGGTTATTTCATTGGCCGAATCCAGCGTGCAATCGGGAGTTTCCGTTGACAGCTTTTCACGTTGTCACGTTATTTTCTCATTTGTAATAATAACAAAAGGTCATGACCACCGACACATATTCGCACAGCTTCTTGCTGTTTGGCATTGAGCATGCACGTTATGTTGATATACATGAAGCCCCCAAGTGGGTGAGCAGCATGAGTTTCGTACCAGGTCTGTTTTCCACGAGGGGAAGATTAATTTCCTCTACATGATGACTCTACATGAATAGTCACAGATGTCCAGCTAATCATATCGTACATTTGCGTACACTTCACCTGTCACCATCCATAAGTTGGCTTGCGAATCGTGTGTCGCCACTATTGCGGAGCGATATCCGATACTTTACCGTATACTGTTCGATCTTCATCCGGCGGAGAACAGTCTGGAGAAGTCTGATAAATTACAGGCTTTTCATACTACATCTGAAACATATATTGTCTGAGCTTACGAAAGATACAGATTATGAATAACTTCCGTATCATCCAACAGGTGCTGTACATGTGTAATTTTGAACAAGTAGGACCGCACATGACTCGAAAATGGCGGATTACGTTGGGGTTACGTTGGGGTTACGTCGGTAGAGTTTAGCTGATTGGCTGACAAGATCGCGTGGTGTTGATTTCCGGGAATTCCCTCATATAGTTGCCGATCCCAGGGTCAGTATTACCGCGTATAGGTGATCCAGATGGTTACAGGTTGCATATCGTAGTTAGTAATATCGTCGCTATGTGGCTGAGATAGCGCCGAACGCGACGTTAAACCCTAACTCACTCAGTCACTCACTCACACTCATATACATGAACACTAACGCATATTTTTTTTGTCTGGCCTGAACGTGAAACGGTCAGATATGAGGTCAGACGATGTCAAATGTTATCACGTGGTTTGATTCCCAGAGTGCTTTGCGTATGGTCCGATCCACGCCAGTAAGTTCGGTGTACTCGCTTGTGGAATACAGGAAGTCGCCTAATTTCAGCCGTTTTGAACAAACACAGGTATGCTTTATGTGATACAATGCTTTATTATGGTATAGGCTGTTCGAATATGCACAGTTGAGGGTTGGATGATTCAAGAAAGGCGTAGTTCAGTCAGTTGAAGATCAGCTGATCGGCCGGGGTCAAGCGAGGTCATCGATACAGTTGTTTCCCCTTCCGTATATCCTAGACTACACTGGCTCTCCATCTGGGTTAAGGGGCAATCCCCCGTGGTGTCAGCAATATCAGATCCCGGTATACATCACGTTTGATATGGGGATATAAAGCTAGCCTATTAGCCAAACATCGAGATAAAATCTTATAATCCACATTTAACAATGTCACAGGTGTTATATCCGGACAAGCGATAACACGCCGGTATTCCAGAGTTATCGACGGAGAAATATTGAACACAACTACAGATGTTGAACGCCATGAATCGCCTGTTTATTCACGCAGGCGCACAAGCTCATGCAGGAGAGGTGACGTGACCAGCTATATATTTCGCAATATTACATTCCTCCCTTCTAGATCGGAAACAGTTACACCAGTTACATTTCTTTCAAACAATATGATCTCTTATAACAGAAAAAAAACATTATCAGCGCAATTTTCGAAACATTAGGACAGTTCTGTTACATTGCTATCACGGCAACTTAAAGAGAATACAATAAAGTATTTGCTAAGAAGAACTCGATATGAATATTTAATTAAAATAAGACACGGCAGTCATGTTACAGTTTAACTGTGTGAAACGCCTCATTAAAACATCCAACTTACAAATCCAGTTTCTTAGGTGGTTTACATACTCTACTTGCCCTCCTGAAGGTACCTGTAGTTGGTGTTACTCTGCTAGCATCAGATACCGGTGTATTCGACGTATGCTCATTAGTATCAGAGTTTGGACTACTCTCTATGGTGTTCCATTTCGGCCATTTTTGCGTCGCGCGTCGCAGGCGACGGGAAGGGCGACGTCGCCCACGACGTCGCCCTTCCCGTCGCCCTTCCCGTCGCGTTCTTATAATGTTAAGAGATAGAACGCGACGCGACGTCGCCCTTTTTAAACGCGACGTCGCCCTTCCCGTCGCGCGTCGCTTTAGTCAACACGACGCGATGGGCGACGTCGCCCACGACGTCGTCCTGTCGCCCATCCCATCGCCCTTCCCGTCGCGTTCTTATAATGTTAAGAGATGGAACGCGACGCGACGTCGCTCTGTTTAAACGCGACGTCGCCCGCGACGTCGCCCGCGACGTCGCCCTTCCCGTCGCCTTCCGGTATTTCAGGACAAAATCGAGCTGCGCATGCTTAAGGAGCAGCTATTGCGATGTGGGTCGTATGGTGAGGCCGCCATTTCATGAATGAGCTCTGCCACTATCGACGAAGAAAATGTCGACGTAAATGAATAATGCTTATCTTGCATTATCGTATAGCTTTTAAACGGTGTTAAATATTAGTCCATGCTTGGAATGATACCTGTTATGAAATTATCTCTCGGAAAGTCTGTAACTCGCTGTGTTGTACTGTACACATTATATTTTCGCTTCCAAAAGATATGCGCAACCCCCACATCCGTACACGCGTGAATGCGTGTGTGGCTTTTATATGTGTGCTTTTATGTGTTTGTGTGTTTTCATTTTTCAGATATCCTTACAGTATACCTCCTTATGTTACTACATTGACCAGGGCGTTGAAAATATCCTTTTATTTACTGCTGTCCAACACTGTATACCGGTACTCAACCTGTCACGTCCCGACAGATTGTAGTAGATCTTTTAACTTTCAATTTAGCAGAGAGAGATAGTCCTATATCTCTCAAAAAGAAGAAAAAAGAAAGAAATTATGATGGAATTGAAGTCATTTTATTGTGAGAATTATGTTCTCTATATTCTTTCTAAAAATTGATTGAAGAATATTAGTTTTTCTGCACTCTTCGAATTATCCGGCATTTCCACGATCGTACTAGACGTTTGACGACAATTGAACTTCAAATTTAAGACGAGTTCTTGGAGTTCGGGTAAGTTGCTCTTAACTCATGGCTGTAGACAACAGGGGCATGGGCCCCTCCCCCCCCCCACCCCCCAAATATTTGCAAGACAAAAAAAAATTAGGCGTTTTGTGAAATACATATTCCCCACTGCGTATTTGTCAGAGGGGAAAGTGGTCAAGCAGAGGAAACGAGGCATGTTAAAGCATACAGTTAATAGGGGAGTTCCGAATCGCCTTTTACATCTAGACTGCTGGCGCTCGTGTTGTTAAGAGTTGAGAGTGATTCTTGGCCTTATTTTCTACGAAAATCTGTCGTCTATAATTGCATGTATAAAATTCTCTAATCGAACTTGTAAATCAATGAGAAAATCATGTCCGTCTCAGTGCACCAGCGCGGGCAGTTGCGAATCACTTTGGTAAGAAACGGATCACGCCATCTAGCGGTCGTTACAGCCGCTGAGAATATATATATATATATATTTTTGTAAAGCCTGAGTGGTCATTTATCACCAATATCCCAATAGGCGAAAAATGTGGTATCACATGCCTGGACTTTGTTGGATTGCCATTACTGAGGCAGAAATTGTTCATAGACAACGACGCCCTGATCTGTCTGACCATGCCATATACGGAAATTATCCTCACTAATTAAATTAATTCTCTCAGGATTTCGATAGTTCGTTATTTGTTCACGGACGACACCATTCATTTAAGATTGAACCTGACGGACCTGGTTCAATAGAAACCTGTCGAAAATGTTTCCCCATCTGACCTGATATACTGCATGGAATTCAGATTGAAATTTAAGAAAGTTACACACACGTTACATCGTGTTTCTGACAGCTGAACGAATTCTACTCGCATATTCAAGATTACAATATATAAACTCTCTAAATGGACATCGGACATCTATTTAGCATCTATATTTGGACAAAAGAAAATAGAGGAAAGGACACACAGATATATTTTCCCAATTTTAATAATGAAATCTTTAATTTTGAAATCTTTGGTATGTGTGTGGTGGGGTGGGGGGAAGGGGGGGGGGGGGGGGTGAAGACTATCCCGTTCTGTGACTTAAAATTATTCTAAAGCAATAACTTTGCCCAAGAGACATTTGTCCGTGTGCAGTCTTCAGTGTCACAATTCGTAATCCGGAATTGACATATCTAATGCCGCATTATGTTACGATGCTGGCGAGTTAAGGGTTATCGCAAATCATATTGTGTTTGACCATTAATATGATTCAGTCACTGAAAATCGATCTGCGCATGCTTAGGGAGCAGCTATTGCGATGTGGATCGTATGGCGAGGCCGTCATTTCGTGAATGATCTCTGCCACTATCGATGAAGAAAATGTCAGCGTAAATGAATAATGATTATCCTGCATTATCGTATAGCTTTTAAATGGTGTAAAATATTAGTCCATGCTTGGAATGATGCCTGTTATGAAGTTATCTCTCGGAAAGTCTGCAACTCGCTGTGTTGTACTGTACAAATTATATCTTCGCTTCCAAAAAATATACGCAACCCCCACATCCGTACATCGTCTTGAATTTCTTTATTCCCATTGGATTTACGCGTGTATGTGTGTGTGGATTTTCTGTGTGCTTTTATGTGTTTGTGTTTTTCAGTTGTTCTTACAGTATACCTCCTTATGTGACCGCATTTACCAGGCCGTTGAAAATATCCTTTTGTTACCCCTCGGGCAGATTCTGCCCGAGCGGTTTTGTCGTTGCCTCCGTCGTCTGTCCGTCCGTCCGTCTGTCCGTCTGTCCATCATATCATTGTAAACACATTATCTCAAAAAGTCCTTCACTTACAACAATGAAACTTCATACAGTTGTTTAATACAGCCAGTACCAGAAGCCTATTGAAAGTCGGTGCCATTGGATGTGTTTTTCAGGAGTTATGCCCCTTTATACATGTCTGGCTGTTTTTATCCTTGTAAACACATTATCTCAAAAAGTCCTTCACTCACAACAATGAAACTTCATACAGTTGTTTAATGCAGCTAGTACCAGAAGCCTATTCAAAGTCGGTGTAATCGGATGTGTTTTCAGGAGTTATGCCCCTTTATACATGTCTGTTGGTCCATATCCTTGTAAACACATTATCTCAAAAAGTCCTTCACTCACAACAATGAAACTTCATACGGTTGTTTAATACAACCAGTACCAGAAGCCTATTGAAAGTCAGTGCCATTGGATGTGTTTTTCAGGAGTTATGCCCCTTTATACATGTCTGTCTGTTTTTACCCTTGTAAACACATTATCTCAAAAAGTCCTTCACTCACAACAATGAAACTTCATACAGTTGTTTAATACAGCCAGTACCAGAAGCCTATTGAAAGTCAGTGCCATGGGATGTGTTTTTCAGGAGTTCACACAAACCTGTGTGGATTGCTGTGAATAGACAGTAATCGTTCGACTACATCTACTATAGGTAATCACTGCTCTATTGCTATATGGTTTTGTCTGTCTATGATCTATATCATACAGGTAAAATTATGCCCACCCCAAATATGTGAGTTGTTGGGGTCAGAAACATTATTTCCACAATTGCTCTGGGCCCGGCCCGAGGGGTCCCGAAGGCGACAGCCACATGTTTACTGCTGTCCAACACTGTATACCGTTACTTAACCTGTCACGTCCCGACAGATTGTAGTGTAGATCTATAAGCTTTCAATTTAGCGGAGAGAGATAGTCCCATAACTCTCAAAAAGAAAAAAAGAAGAAAAGTATGATGGAATTGAAGTTATTTTGTTCTTTCTACTCTTTCTAAGAATTTTCTTGAAATTGGGGAAAGAACCCCTGCAGTTACAAGGACGTAGACAAGTTTTCAGATTTGGGGGGGGGGGGAGCTATACTATGATAGCACAATAAGGCGAGGGTCCGGGGGCCGCCTAGGCCCAGATCCCAGATGACTGGAGATGCGTTCTTGGCCTTTCCCAGTGAATAAAACTCAACATTAAAACGCACACGTTGTAACCAGTTTTTTTGTTTTTGTCTTTTCTTGCTTTTATGTGTGGGTATTTTCTTTCTAGGGTTATTAAACCTCAAACTTGGTCAACACAAAAAAACGTTGTGCAAACTAATTAGCTCAGCGACTCATCCAGGTTGTGGTTTTGGAGGGAATACGTGTTTTGTACATTTTGGAGGGAATTTATACAGTAGTTTTGTGGGTTCCGAATCACGGTGACTTGCGGATCACTTTCCTAATGAACGCCTTATATTTCTTGCAATAAAGCATTTGTGTAAATATTTTCTATTTTTATTGGAACGTCTGTTTCTGTGGACCCAAATAAATGTCGAACAACCGACCTGCGTTGTTTGTTTCTCGGTCAATTCGGCATGGTAATGCTTCCGGTACCACGCAATGGCAAATTCACGCTGGGACAAAAACGCGTGTGATTTCTTAAGTGTTGAATCTACGAGAAATAAAATGGCTTTAAATGGTAATTTCAGTATTCGTTTCAGTGACTGAATCATATTAATGGTCAAACACAATATCTAATGATTTGCGATAACCCTTAACTCGCCAGCATTGTAACATAATGCGGCATTAGAGATGTCAATTCCGGATTACGAATTGTGACATTGAAGATTGTACATGGACAAATGTCTCTTGGGCAAAGTTATTGCTTTAGAATAATTTTAAGTCACAGAACGGGATAGTCTTCACCCCAGTAGTAGTTAAAAGCTAAAAAAGGTCACATTTTCCAGGGAGGTAACTCTTGATTTCCGTGAAGCGTCCGACAGGGGACGCCACCAGCTCAAGGTTATAGATTGCATCAGCATTGGCTGTGTGCCAAGTTTTGACCACTATAGGTCTGGCAACCTTTGACCTTGTATTCCTCCGCGGTGATGCGGTCATGTCTGGTGGTGATGCGGTCGCGGGGAAAAAGCTTCCGCGGAGAAAAAGTAGTCCCCAGACTTCAAATACGCTGCATGGTCCAATCGTATGAGGTATCAATGTGAAGCATTCGTGAAGGGGCATCTGATGGGCTGGGTATGGGGTTGAAATATCATCATTCTGCGCATGCGCGGTGGACAAAGGGTATGGAAATAGACGTTTTGGGGACTAGGGGAGCCACTAATGGTCCGATGGAGTCGAGCGAGGTATCCATGTGAAGCCTATGTGAGGGGGCATCCGATGGGGTGGGTGTGGGATTGGAATAGCGTCATTCTGCGCATGCGCGGTAGACAAAGGCTATGGAAATGGACGTTTTGGGATCTAGCGGAGCCCCTAATGGTCCGATGGAGTTGAGTGAGGTATCAATGTGAAGCCTATGTGAGGAGGCGTCCGATGGGGTGGGTGTGGGGTTGGAATAGCGTCATTCTGCACATGTGCAAATAGGGAATTGTGGGAAAAGGATATGGAAATAGACGTTTTGGGATCTAGGGGAGCCCCTAATGGGCCGATGGAGTTGAGTGAGGTATCAATGTGAAGCCTATGTGAGGGGGCATCCGCCTGGACTAGTGTCTCGGCCGTTGTCAACATTCTGCGCATGAGCAAACAGGGAATTGTGGGAAAAGGATATGGAAATAGATGTTTTGGGATCTAGGGGAGCCCCTAATGGGCCGATGGGGTCGTATGAGGTATCAATGTGAAGCCTATGTGAGGGGACGTCCGCCTGGACTAGTGTCTCGGTCGTTGTCAACATTCTGCGTATGCGCAGACAGGGAATTGTGGGAAAAGGATATGGAAATAGACGTTTTGAGGTCTGGATGGGCCACTAGTGGTCCTATGGAGTCGTATGAGGTATCAATGTGAAGCATACGTGAGGGGGCATCCGCCTGGGCTAGTTTGTCGTTCGTGTTCAACATTCTGCGAATGCGCAGACAGGGAATTGTGGGAAAAGGGTATGGAAATAGACGTTTTGTGGTCTAGGGGAGTCCCTTGTGGGCCGTTGGGATCGAGTGACGTATCGTTGTGAAGGATACGTGAGGGGGCATCCGCCTGCACTAGTGTGTCGACCGTTGTCGACATTCTGCGCATGCGCAGACAGGGAATTGTGGGAAAAGTGCATTGGAAGGAACGTTTTGGGGTCTAGGTGGGCCACTAATGGTCTGATTGAGTCGAGTGACGTATCAATGTAATGCCTACGTGAGGGCACATCCGCCTTAGGAATATCATCATTCTGCGCATGCGCAGGCAGGCCGTAGTTTGGAAATAGACATTTTGAGGCCGATATGGACCACTATGGGTCCGAATGTGTCTAGGGAAGTCTTATTTTGTAGCTATCGGGGTGTAGACCACGACTTGAAGGGATGTCCACGTCACCTGTGACGTCACTGGTGACGTCATCAGTGAGAGTAGTAGCGAAAGCGGGAGTTTTGGCGGTGTGATGGAGTGCATTTGGAGTAGATAACGGCCTATTTTTCCATCCAACTACCTGGAAGAGTTACCTGTGAGTGTGAGTGTATGCGCGCGTGTATGTGAGTGGGTGAGTGAGTGAGTGAAGCGTGCACAACGCCCGTGAGGCGTTCCCAACGCCCGTCTTAATGCATGGACGCACTAACGACGGTGAGTGAGTGAGGGAGTGGGATCCGACTGGACTAATGTATCGTCCGTTTTCATCATTTTGCGCATGCGCAGTCTGGCCGTAGTATAGAAAGCAGGCATTTTGGGGATTCGTGGAGGTTTGTTGAGTGGTTGACCATCCCTGGTCAAATGGACCGTGTGGAGTATCAGTGTGGAGCTCTCGAATGGCTGTCACCCGTCAAGGCCCGTCGTTACGCCTTAACGCGAAGCTCAACGCTTCAACGCCCTAGTGAATTAGCCCAAAAGCTCTGATTTTCATGGAATTGCCACCAATACATCGAAATGCAGTGACGCCCGTCAACACCCGTCGTTACGCCTTAACACCCTAGCATAACACCTTGACGCCATGATATAGACCGGAGAGAGAACAACAACAACAACAAAGATGGCAGAAGAGAAAACAACAACAACAACAAGTTTTTTCATATAGTTTATTCTCCCCAATGTTACATCATACCCACGCTGGGGGAGCCGCGTTGGGTATGTTTACAATACAAGTAGTCTCTTGTCCAATCAGAGGCCGCCATTTGGCATTGCATCTGTCATACTCGTTCTTGCCCGTTAGATGCATTCTCAGCTGCTCTTGTCCAATCAGAAGTCGCCATTTCAGGAAGTTCTATCTTCGACCATGTTCGCTCTGAACCGTTTGTTCTAATCGTTATCGGTTAGGCCAGGATTTCGTTGAGGCAACATATCCTCAGATACTTGTTTGCGCATTCTGAGTATCTATCAGTGCATGGGTGAATACATTCAGGGGTGAACCGGGTATGTGTGTGTGTGTGTGCCTGCGTACGATGACGTCACTTCCGAGTAGCGCAGAGTCAAAGGTCACTTTCCTGGGTACTGTGGTTTTACATCCGGGTCCTCATCTTACATCCGGGTCTCCATCTTACATCCGGGTTTTTCCATGTTTACTGTCACGTAACCGGAACCGGAAGACTCACTCACTCACTCACTCACTCACTCACTCACTCACTCACTCACTCACTCACTCACATACACGCGCGCATACACTCACACTCACAGGTAACTCTTCCAGGTAGTTGGATGAAAAAATTGGCCGTTATCTACTCCAAATGCACTCCATCGCACCTCCGAAACTCCCGCTTTCGCTACTACTCTCACTGATGACGTCACCAGTGACGTCACAGGTGACGTGGACATCCCTTCAAGTCGTGGTCTACACCCCGTGGTCTACACCCCTACACAAAATAAAACTTCCCTAGACACATTCGGACCCATAGTGGTCCATATCGGCCTCAAAATGTCTATTTCCATACCACGGCCTGCCTGTGCATGCGCAGAATGATGATATTCCTAATACCCATCCTCCCAGGCGGATGCACCCTCGCGTAGGCATCACATTGATACCTCACTCGACTCAATCAGACCATTAGTGGCCCACCTAGACCCCAACACGTTCCTTCCAATGCACTTTTCCCACAATTCCCTGTCTGCGCATGCGCAGAATGTCGACAACGGTCGACACACTAGTGCAGGCGGATGCCCCCTCACGTATCCTTCACAACGATACCTCACTCGACCCCATCGGCCGACTAGGGACTCCCCTAGAACCCAAAACGTCTATTTCAATACCCTTTTCCCACAATTCCCTGTCTGCGCATGCGTAGAATGTTGACAACGGCCGAGATACTAGTCCAGGCGGATGCCCCCTCACATAGGCTTCACATTGATACCTCACTCAACGCCATCGGCCCATTAGGGGCTCCCCTAGATCCCAAAACGTCTATTTCCATATCCTTTTCCCACAATTCCCTATTTGCGCATGCGCAGAATGACGCTATTCCAACCCCACACCCACCCCATCGGATGCCTCCTCACATAGGCTTCACATTGATACCTCACTCAACTCCATCGGACCATTTGGGGCTCCGCTAGATCCCAAAACGTCTATTTCCATACACTTTGTCTACCGCGCATGCGCAGAATGACGTTATTCCAATCCCACACCCACCCCATCGGATGCCCCCTCACATAGGCTTCACATGGATACCTCACTCGACTCCATCGGACCATTAGTGGCTCTTCTAGACCCCAAAACGTCTATTTCCATACCCTTTGTCCACCGAGCATACGCAGAATAACGATATTTTCACCCAGCCCATCCGATTCCCCTTCACGAATGCTTCACATTGATACCTCATACGACCCAATTGGACCATGCAGCGTATTTGAAGTCTGGGGACTATTTTTTCTCCGCGGAGGATTTTTCCCGCGACCGCATCACCATGACCGCATCACCGCGGAGGAATACAAGGTCAAAGGTTGCCAGACCTATAGTGGTCAAAACTTGACACACAGCCAATGCTGATGCAATCTATAACCTTGAGCTGGTTGCGCCTCCTGTCGGACGCTTCACGGAAATCAAGAGTTACCTCCCTGGAAAATGTGACCTAAATAGATGTCCGATGTCCATTTAGAGAGTTTATATATTGTGATCTTGAATATGCGAGTAGAATTCGTTCAGCTGTCAGAAACACGATGGAACGTGTGTGTAACTTTCTTAAATTTGAATCTGAATTCCATGCAGTATATCAGGTCAGATGGGGAAACATTTTCGACAGGTTTGAATTGAACCAGGTCCGTCAGGTTCAATCTTAAATGAATGGTGTCGTCCGTGAACAAATAACGAACTATCGAAATCCTGAGAGAATTAATTTAATTAGTGAGGATAATTTCCGTATATGGCATGGTCAGACAGATCAGGCCGTCGTTGTCTATGAACAATTTCTGCCTCAGTAATGGCAATCCAACAAAGTTCAGGCATGTGATACCACATTTTTCGCCTATTGGGATATTGGTGATAAATGACCACTCAGGCTTTACAAAAATATATATATATATATTCCCAGCGGCTGTAACGACCGCTAGATGGCGTGATCCGCTTCTTACCAAAGTGATTCGCAACTGCCCGCGCTGGTGCACTGAGACGGACATGATTTTCTCATTGATTTACAAGTTCGATTAGAGAATTTTATACATGCAATTATCGACGACAGATTTTCGTAGAAAATAAGGCCAAGAATCACTCTCAACTCTTAACAACACGAGCGCCAGCAGTCTAGATGTAAAAGGCGATTCGGAACTCCCCTATTAACTGTATGCTTAAACATGCCTCGTTTCCTCTGCTTGACCACTTTCCCCTCTGACAAACACGCAGTGGGGAATATGTATTTCACAAACACGTCTATTTTTTGTTTGTCTTGCAAATATTTGGGGGGAGGGGGCCATGCCCCCCTTGTCTACGGCCATGAGTTAAGAGCAACTTACCCGAACTCCAAGAACTTGTCTTAAATTTGAAGTTCAATTGTCGTCAAACGTCTAGTACGATCGTGGAAATGCCGGATAATTCGAAGAGTGCAGAAAAACTAATATTCTTCAATCAATTGTTAGAAAGAATATAGAGAACATAATTCTCACAGTAAAATGACTTCAATTCCATCATAATTTCTTTTTTTTTCCTTCTTTTTGAGAGCTATAGGACTATCTCTCTCTGCTAAATTGAAAGCTGAAAGATCTACTACAATCTGTCGGGACGTGACAGGTTGAGTACCGGTATATAGTGTTGGACAGCAGTAAATAAAAGGATATTTTCAACGCCCTGGTCAATGTAGTAACATAAGGAGGTATACTGTAAGGATATCTGAAAAATGAAAACACACAAACACATAAAAGCACACATAAAAGCCACACACACATTCACGCGTGTACGGGTGTGGGGGTTGCGCATATCTTTTGGAAGCGAAAATATAATGTGTACAGTACAACACAGCGAGTTACAGACTTTCCGAGAGATAATTTCATAACACGTAGCATTCCAAGCATGGACTAATATTTAACACCGTTTAAAAGCTACACGATAATGCAGGCTAAGCATTATTCATTTACTCCGACATTTTATTCGTCGATAGTGGCAGAGCTCATTCATGAAATGGCGGCCTCACCATACGACCCACATCGCAATAGCTGCTCCTTAAGCATGCGCAGCTCGATTTTGTCCTAAAATACCGGAAGGCGACGGGAAGGGCGACGTCGCGTTTAAACAGAGCGACGTCGCGTCGCGTTCCATCTCTTAACATTATAAGAACGCGACGGGAAGGGCGACGGGATGGGCGACGTCGAGAGCGACGTCGTGGGCGACGTCGCCCATCGCGTCGTGTTGATTATTTTTTCTGTTACAGGGGATTCAAAGCCAAAAATTCCCCAATCGAGTGATTTTCCCCCAGAGTTTGATCAGCTGTTAAAACAGCACGACACTATGCGTTCTACTGAAAATATGGGGATTAAAGGGTTTACTGCATCACTCAAGCTGAAGGCAGATGCTATACCGGTATTTCAGAAGGATAGACACGTGCCATATTCTACTCTCTAAAATAATTAGATTGAAATTCAATCTATCAGATTGAAATTAGTGACCAATCTTTAATCGGATTGAATATATTCTATCTAATAGATTGAAAACGAATAAATAAATCTGTTGTAGACGGAAAATTGAATGTACTAGATTCGAATTTTCAATCTAATAGATGGAATATTCAATCGAATTAATCACTAATTAATCTAATCGAATTAATCACTAATTCCAATCTGATAGATTGAGTTTTCAATCTAATTATTTCAGAGAGTATGGTAGAGAAGGTAGATGAAGAGTATGATCGGTTAGTAAAGGAAGATATACTGTATCCTGTAGACAGTAGTGAATGGGCATCTCCTGCGGTACATGTTCCAAAGTCGAATCAGAATTTGAGAGTGTGTGGGGACTATAAAGACGTTAACGAGGCAATTGAAGATGATAGATACAAGCTTTCCAACACCCAAGATTTGTTTGCCAAAATCACGCAAATGGTAACCAAACGAAAGGTTTTTTTTCTAAGTTGGATTTAACTGGTGCTTTCAATCAGCTGTTTTTGGATGAAGAATCAGCAAAATTGCTGGTTCTTAATACACAGAAAGGCCTACTGGCAACAAAACGTTTGTGCTTCGTTGTAAAAACCGCACCATCCCAGTTTCAAGCTACCATGGATAAGATTTTCCCAGTCATTGATCATGTCCATTGTTACATTGATGATATCATTGTGGCAATGGAGACTGTGGCAGAACATGTAAAGGTTCTTGAGAAAGTGTTTGAGAGGCTAGACAAACACAACGTGCGTCTTAATAGTGAAAAATGTTAATTTTGCAAGGCTGAACTTGGGTACTTGCGTCACTTTATGAGTGCTGAGGGGATCCGTCCATTGCACAACAAGGTGGAAGCTATTCAGAAGGCCAAAATACCTAACAATTTATCAGAATTAAAGTCTTTTTGGGGCATGGTTAATTATTATGGAAAGTTTGTACCAAATTTGTCCTCTAACCTGCACCCCCTTTATGACCCATTGAACCATTCCACGAAGTGGACATGGTCTTCAAAGTGTGAAGCAGCATTTGAGTATGCTAAAAATGTACTTTCAGGGGACCAAGTGTTCATACACTATGACCCCAAAAAGCCAGTGGTTTCGAGTGTTGATTATTTATACCTCCTGAATATTCAGCTGCTCGCTCGTTGTACATCACTTGTCTCGAGCTGACAAATCGCGATCTCCCACTCTATAACATGCAATAATTGTATATTGCTAATTACCCTAGGTCTGTACCCGACATAGACATGAAAGAAAACATATACCTTTCAATTCAATTATGTACCAGCACCGCAAACCACACACTTTTGGAAATATTGATGATGGCATATCAAAGGGTTGCATACTGAGATATTTCCTTATTCATATAAGAATTTTTATACGTCTATATTGAACAATCCGAAAACAATGTCTTGTACTACAGCTTCAAAGGCTCATCGAATATATGGTAGGGCATATTTTCACAGACTTCTTACCGGGAAAGAGGACCAAGAGCTTTTAAATAAATAACAAAAGAGAATGCAATGAAAACGCGGGAAGCTAATAATCAGCATCCAACTTGAAAACAGAGAAAAGTTCACAGCTCAATTTTCGTATCAGCCTGTCATAGAAAAGATGCGACAATGAACGAGCTCTGAAACCTTAGAGCGTGTTTGTGGTTAAAATAAACCCAATATCGGAATTTGACTTGCCATGGTAAACAGCTCGGAAGGCACAGAACCACACCACACATTTCTATTAAAAATCAACGAACTTCGCGGATCACTTGTATTCAAAATACAGCTGGAGTCATAGCAAACGATTCTGAGGCAGCTCACTGAAACCGGATAGTTTGTATCTAAATGAAATTTTACAAGATTTCTTCCACATTTTTAGCCCACCATCACCAGATGGTGGGCTGTTCAAATCACTTTTCGTCCGTGGTCCGTCGTCCGTCCGTCCGTCGTCCGTCCGTAAACAATTATTGTTATCGCGATTTCTCAGGAACTGCTTTATGGATCTTTCTCAAATTTGGTACACAGATTCCCCTTGGGGTCTAGTTGTGCAATGTACCTTTTTGGTCCGATTCGAAAATCCAATATGGCCACCAGGCAGCCATCTTGGATTTCCCCATAAAACCTTGTTATCG
>JAVTVY010046193.1:0-21678 GCA_036873755.1 Hanleya hanleyi | reverse complement strand
AGCGTAATATAAAGCCCTGATCAACCTAGAATATTCACATATTGTGTACATATATTTTCTCGTGCCGTTACATTAAAAATTATTTTTAGCACAGTTAATTTTTTCCATTTCAACCGCACCATGCATAGGCCAAAATCCCGCCTTATCATACCATCTCCTTTGACATCTCACTATAGTCTGTCTATATGTCACCAAAAAAATGTTGGAAATCTTTATTATTACCATAATTTGGCCTTTGAATAAAGTTGCTGAAATGTATATGAACAGCTCTATAAATGCAACTATCCTTACAAAGCCTGTCGTCGTCTAATTGTTTAAGAACATATTTTGTCAATATGTACCCATGTATGTATATAATGTCTGTCTAATGTGTGTTTGTACATATGTATTATCGTAACTGTAATTTTGTGCTGTGATGTACATGATGTTTTTGTGTATAGAATGAAAAAAATTAAAAAATTCTGTAATGTTGCATGCCGAGTGAGTGAATATGATTTAACGTCGCTTTCAACTATATTTCAGTCATATCACAGGTACCTCAGTGAGTCGCCTCTTACGACAAGCTCTCTGAGGCTTATTCTTACCATGACCAGCGATGTTGCATGCCAAAATATAGTACCACCCAGTTATGCTGAAATTATGATGCATGCCGAAATGTCGCTAAATTGTCATGTGCTGAAACACACTGATTGATAGACCCCCAAACTACATGTGCACAGTCGGAGACAATTTAATTTTTTCAGATTTAATTACCAATACCTAAAGTTCAAAATTGTAGTATATACATGTATTGCCGAAAGTAACAGTGTAAGAAGGTCATCAAATTAATCATTTTTTGAGATAGAACAAGTATACATTTGTAGACTTTTTAATACTTATGCAAACTAGCCAGGATTTTATGTGTCAGGGATGCTCTAATACTCTCGTGTGTGACGTAGGTGTTCGAAGTCATTTTCCATGCCATTTAATCTACGTAGACATTTGCTTTTCAAACAAATAATCGTATAGAGCGAAGCCATCTCATGGAACGGAGTCCAGATAACATGCAATTTTTGGGGTTTACACATCGAGCAACACAAGTACTTTAGGCTATGAAATTAGGTACGGTAAGCGATCCATATATACGATCATCTTTCGATTTACGATCGACCCCATTTTTTCGGGAGATTTACGATCGGATATTCTAACTGATTTACAATCACCCACAAATCCTAAAATGGGACGATCTAACTTAAATTCGATCGCACACGGTTGGCAATAGCTAGAATGAATATGAACAGATACGCAACATTATGCGCGAGATCGGCAGTATCGACGCATACGCAAAATGGAGCTGTTAATGTGACCTAAACCAAATCTAAACAGCATATATTCCTGAATGGTAAATAAAAACAACTTCGTGTAAAACATAATAGTTGCGCGAGTGTCAAATTATTTCTATTATATTAAAAACGATAGACATATTCTTTTTGCGAATTCAAGAAACGAACGTGTGACGGTCTTGCAAATATTGTGAAAAATTATGCTGAGACCGATAGCCGCTCACTGCAGGAATTAAATGGTTGCCGATTTGTTCTTTAACCAAGGGAGCGTGTAAAACCTAAGAGTGGTGTGTCCGATGTCTGCGATTTTGTTTAATAAACGGATGATATATGGAAGGACAATGATAGAAATGTTTCTCTGTTAAGGGCCTACTTGTCCCCGTCACGGCTTCAGTGTTTTGTCGCCACCTGGAGATATTACGTTAAATTATCTGAAATAGTTGAATGTTGTAAAATAGAGAACTGTTAATTGATCTTTGTTTCTATAAGAAAATACGTGTGTTGGCTTCTTTTGTTTCAAGTCATTTTCGCTGGCTATCCAAAATCCGCCGTTGATACCGGCCAGTTCGATAAAAATGCTGTTGTCAACCCTTCAATTCAGCGCTCGTGAAACGATCACAATGCTACATACACATGTAGGATATTCCATTCCTTTTCTTCCGATAAAAGCCTTCAAAGCCAAGATAGAACAAGTTTGAATGAGGGTGTTGTGAAAATTATATGCGGGACAAACAGGCTCCACACATTAAGTAACACAAAAACCCATAATACTGCAACGTATTTTGAAACCCCCTTCAATTGCCTCTTGCTGGTGAATGGCCCTTCAGAAGGGGCAAGGTATTCCCCAGGCAGTCAGTTCTATGTTGTTACACACGATCTCATTTGCATATGAATAAGTGTCATTTCTAGTCTGGGTGAAACTTGCATGCTGCACGTGACTCTTATGTGGACTCGCCTGTTTCACTCTAAATTTCATGCAGTCCAGATTCCCTCTGTAGCCTATAGTATTGGACCCTTCTATCTTGATTTAACAGGGAGTACACCCGATTAATGTATCATTCTTTATGATATTTTGTCACATCGGACTTTTAATAAAACCAAATCAGTATGGTGAAATTTCTTTGTCGAAGTTTAATATTATATACATGTAGTTCATCTCGTTTTCTTCCAAAAAATAATGTATTACGTTATGTAGGGCTATGGGTGAATCAGGCCTCGAAATTTCAAAAATTTGCGTAACCCAAAAATAGTTCTGGGTCACGATGTTCACGTAACCTATTGTTCGGTTACGTAGGACTACGTTGCGTAACCCATTGGTTACGTAAACAGGTTAGCCAAATTTTTTCTGGAACTGAAGAAATTGTGTATTATATATTATTATATATATATTATTACAATAAAATACAAAATTGTTTTGAGAGTCCTTGAAACAGCAGCTGACGGCAATATTCTCAAACTGCGATGTAACATGTGCAACTTATTCGTCAGAAATTCAGCAAGAAGCACCCAGGCATGGAATAAAAGGGACGGTGTTGAAAAAAATAAAAATGTGAAATGTGTAGAAAGTAAAACAAAAGCAGACAAAACTTTTCTAAAGTCATCGTGAAATGACCACTTCTGGAATGTTTTTATGTTCACAGAGTCAATTTTCGCTTTTGAGCCGTTTTGCATATCGAACCTGCGGTCCGTAGGATCCGGAGATGAGAAATTCGATTTCCATCCACTTCCGTGTGCGTGCTGTCCCGCGCTGTAGAATTGACCCACATTTGATTGGATGAATTCAGGCTTTGTATGTTGGGAGTTGTGTCCCCTTGATATCGCATGCTTCCGTTTTTATGCGCCATCAGAATGTCAGTTTTTTTTCGTTTCGAACCTCCGTGTTTTTATTTCTTTCTGATGCAAAATCACACGTTCATGATACTAATTCCATAATAAAAACGTGTATAAACTCCAAGCATGATTCGAAGATACCATAGAGGAGAAATATAGACCGGTAAGGCAACGATTGATGACTGTCACTGGGCCGGTCGCCCAGACATTTTCAATGGCGCTCGTCATACCGTAGCGCAAGTTGATTTTTTACGTAACCGATTATTCGTTCTGCAGAATTTACAACCACGTAACCGACACGTAACCGATCGTTTCGGTTACGCCAAATTTCGAGGGCTGGTGAATCAGATTTCTTATAAACAAATTTATCTTATTAATGTACAATGCAATGACTATAATTATCGCGGCAATTTTTACGTTGTGAACTAGGGGAGATAATCGGATATATCGTGCTTTTCTCTCACTTCCGCGATCTAATGTTTTCGATCGAGCCGATTTTTCTCGTCATTGCAGAGGGGCGTACGATCCAATTTTTACGATCAAGCATCGATTTTGGGACTAAAATATCACTTCCGGTGATCAAATATTTGGATCGCTTACCGTATATTATTATTTCTGTCATGATGATTATAGGTTTACATACATGTATGTAAGAGAACATAAAATAAACCACAGAGTTTTAATCAATAATGTAAATACATGAACAACAATACCACATTTATGTATGCTCACTGCTGCTATGTGGTTAATAATGATCAAGATTAATGGAGTACAGTACATGACAGTAGATGGAAATCACTCACTGTGATCATACATATATCTATACCAAGGTTAATCAATACAAGCATGATAAAGGCTGACATGCAAACACAGGCTGCAGTATGAAAGGTTGGGATTATAATGATAAGTGAATGTGTGCGCATTTGGGAGTGAGATATATAGTCCTTCCAGCAGCACGTGTGTGCAATGAGCAGGATTCTGAACATTGAAAATCCACATATCCAGTCTACATATCCATGCATAATGCACAACTGAGAAAGCAGTATGTGTTATCTAAAATTGCTGCTGGGATATTTTTGACATAACAGGACCAGGTTAGAGGACTTGAAATTTGAACATCGGTTTGAAATCTCTAAAAACATGAACCGTGCAAAGCATTGAGAACCCCCTGGCCTTGGCGGTATCAAAATAGAACCCTTGTTAAGGATGGGGGTTGATGACAACGAGCAATTAGTGACAAAACTGACAGTTTAACCTAATAGTGAATCAGAATATGTAGGTCAGTCTGACTAGTTTTAATAAGGTTGCTGTACATGATCATATGCCTCTGTAATTTAAGTTTGGTAATCCTGTATATCCTTGAGACATGTTGGTAACGACAGACGTAGATGGACTGTCGGCATCTTACATACACACACACATCATGACAATACGCCAATACCAATTTTGGCTGAAGCCCTTGAAGCATGTGTCCAGCATAATGTCAGTTTAGCCAAGGGCAGGCATAATCATTCTTGAGTTAAGGTAGTTAAAATCCAACAGGCGACAAAAGGAACAACTTTGACCCAGTGACCCCCAAAAGATATGTCAATCTCGGTTTGCGATAAACTTCTGCTCTATGACCACATTCATGCATGTGTTATACCAGTTTGGTGCTCCCAGGCATCATTTTTTCGGATATTTAAATGGTGACAAATTGACATAATCTGACCCGAAAACTGGGTCAATCTCACTGATTTTCAGTAGGCTTCGGTTTTGTGACCACATGCATGTATGATGTAAGTTTGGTATACTTCTAGGCATATACATTCTTGAGATATGATGGTAATAATAAAACAAAGATGGATGAACGTATGCAAATATATGCATGATGGCTGAATTTCATGGCCTGATGTGTGTCTAGTTTAAGTTCAGTAAGCCTAGGCATTATCATACTTGAAAAACGATGGTAATAAGCAGCCAGAGATGAATGGACAAATTTGACCCAGTGACCCAGAAAAAAAGTTCAATCTCACTTTATATAGACTGCTTTAGGACCACATGTGAAGGACGTTTGGTGCTCCTAGGCATAGTCATTATTGAGATGTGGTGGTAACATTCAATTCATGATAAATTGACAGTTTGACCTGGAAAAATATGGGTCAATCTCACATATTTTCAATAGGTTTCTGCTCTGCGACCATATGTAAGTGTGATGTAAGTTTGGTATTCCTAGGCATAGTCATTCTTGAGATATGGTGGTTACGAGAAATCAGAGCAAGCCTGGAAATAAGGGGCCGGTCACGGACATTGTCCGACACGAAATAGTGTGATGACAGGCACAACTGTTTTTGAGTCAGTCATTTTGTCCGACACCAGTTTCTCTGAAATTTATTTTGATCACTAATTAAGATCCTTGGAAGAAACCTCTCAGCTGAATTTAGAAAATAATACTAACTTTAATCTCAAACTTGCCAGTTTCTGTTGAACATGTTGAAAAACGAACGAACATGTGGCCGCGTTTTCTTTGACATTTTCTTGATCACAAGTCTGCATGACGTCATACATTTTGATGCACAATTTGTGAAAAATACGATTCTCAATCTAAAAAAGTTGTTGCAGCCCAAAATTAACTCCTATCAATTGATTTAACACTTAGACAACTAGGCAGAATGTTTTAGAAAGTCTTAAAGAGCACAGTTTGCTTCACTAAAACATCGTTGACTAACAACAACAGCACGTTAATAGTGTGAACAATCAAAATTGCGGATTTGCAAATAATTCGGAAGTGGATTGATCTTGTATTTTTTTTATTTTTCTTTAACAATGATTTAACACCATATGCCTACCATTTGAACGTTCAACAAGGAGAGTGTATAATATTTCTCAAGATGAATTGATACCATTTAAAGCTGGTTTTTAACTTTTAACACAATTTATAACTATTGTTACATTTTGTAGTTCAGTTTTGCTGATTAACATATATGACAGGTACATCATTTAAAATGGCCGGTACCAAATGGTTGGTGCCTGTCACTTTGTCAGGCAGGTATGGAAAAATTATTTCCAGGCCTGCAGAGATGGACTTACGGACATACATGATGACGACAATACCCTTATTGTAATTTAAAGACACTGCATCGGTCTCTCCTGTGCATAAGGTTCAAATCCTGTGACCATATACACCCTACTGAATCGACAAGTATGATTGTAGGTGAATGCACCAGTCCATGTGTCATGCGACCATGAACTGTAGATTGGATCACTTCACATTGAAGCCGGATAACAGCTGCAATGTTATAATGAGGCAACATATGATTGTATATCAGATATGTCGACAGTCCATGGTATACCATTTGTCTTGGCAACAGTCCATTTGGCGAATCATTGGATCAGACGACGTGCTCTCTGTGCATCATTCACAAGTGCATGTTGACCTACCATGGACTGTCGATGGGTCCGATGATGATACCATGGACTGTCGTAATATCAGAGAGACAGAGAATAAACTATTAATGGTTCATATTCCTCTTAAACACGCACAAGTGAAAGGAATCGAGAGATGAATGAGTCAGTGATACATGAGGCAGATAGTAAGTTCCCACGTGTTCATTTTGTGCTCATTTCCTCACACTATAATTCGATGCTAATACCTACCATGGACTGTCCACCAACACCTAAAAACACCTCTCGCCGCAAAAATGTTTAAAAAAAATTGTTAACTTGAAATAGTAATAACCCTACATTTGGTGACAATATAGTACGATATCTCTCCATCAAACGAGAGATCCTGAAGGATCTTGGCGCCCACCATTGTCCGATAATTGTAAGCTAATGACAAGAGGATATTTTTGTGCATTGTTACTAGGAACAAGCGATTGATTTGTAATTTTGTTCACAGAATTTCGAATCTGAGCGAAAAAGGGACACTGGAAAACACCAGATATCTTTCTAAGTTTCAGGAGTTTCAAGATTTCTAGAAACTGTACTTCGTCTTCATTTTGTAGTATTTTTTTATTTTATTTTTGCACGTGTCATCATTGGGTACCGAAAGCGAAGACATAAATATCTCGTTGACACTTTGGCATGAGCTATGAAACATACTTAAGATTTTATAATTAGGAACTAATGCTAATTCTGTTCTGTTTACTGGGCTAGTTTGAGACATATCTTTTAAGATACCATGCTCGAAAATAGTAAGATGGTACAATACTTAATACTGAAGGGATCCGGTCCACGCAGTAAATTTGAAACTTCGAAAGTGTCTGAATCCTGATTATCTACCTTGGATCGAAACATGCAGTAGTCTACAGTTGTCGAGTTGTGACGTCGTGTCACAAGAGTGACGTCCCTTCATGTAGCCGACCCCCGGCAGACGAAACGGTGGGGCAGTTCACTTGCAAACTGCATGGACTAAAGAAAACCCGAAGAAATACTATTTAATTCCGAATTATTTGAACTCCTCGATATGGAAGGTGAAGGTACGGATATTCTCTGTAGTCAATATATAGAATATGCCCCACCGTTTCATCCGCCGACTCTTGTGATGCAACGTCACAACTCCGAAATACCATATTAATTTGAAGCGTAACTTTTTCGAATCGGACCAAAAAAGGTATCTTGAACAACTAGGCCCATGTGGGACCTGTGTACCAAATTTCAGAAAGATCCATGCAGTACTTGTTGAGAAATCACGATAACAAAGTTTCATGGGGAAATTCAAGATGGGCACCTGGTGGCCATATTGGATTTTCGAATCGGATCGAAAAAGGTATTTTGCACAACTAGACCCCAAGGGGAACGTATGTATCAAATTTGAGAAAGATCCCAGCAGTACTTCCCGAGGAATCACGATAACAAAGTTGCATGAGGAAATCCAAGATGGCTGCCTGGTGGCCATATTGGATTTTCGAATCGGACCAGAAAAGGTATCTTGCACAACTAGACCCCAAGGGCAACCTGTGTACCAAATTTGATAAAGATCCATGAAGTAGTTCCAGAGAAATCGCGATAAAGTTTCGTGAGGAAATCCAAGATGGCTGCCTGGTGGCCATATTGGATTTTCGAATCGGACCACAAAAGATATCTTGCACAACTAGACCCCAAGGGAAACCTGTGTACCAAATTTGAGAAAGATCCATGCAGTTCTTCCTGAGAAATGACAATAACAATGTTTCATGGGGAAATCCAAGAATGGCTGCCTGGTGGCCACAGGGTTCATACACTTACACTAAAACAAAATTCCAGGAGTTTTCCAGGTCAATAATTTCAAATTTCCAGGTATAATTTTATTGCAATTCCAGAAGTTTCCAGGACTTTTTCACGGGTTATTCAAGCATGGTTTTGAAACTACTACGTAAGATCATGTTCCTTTATAAAACACTTTCGTTAAAGAAATCTCGAATGGTGAATCCAGTTGCTGATTTTCTCTGTTCAAGTAACTGTTTGTGTTTAACACCCTTGGCGTGACTACGAATGGCAGGCTCCCCCATATTGGAAATATCAAACGTTTTTTGACAAACTTTACACCTCGCGTTGGACTTATCTGCACCCCGTTCCAACCAGGCGGTGTAATTTGGTTGACTGAGCCAGCGCTCGTTGAAGACACATTTTCCAGGGGGCATAGTCAAGGTTCAAAAGTTCACCGAAGCGTGTCAACATTGACGGTAAACAAATTCTGAGCGGGAATTCTAGCAAAAGTGATTGAAGACCACTTTACGGCGAGTACAACTCTTAACCATTGATGTCGCAAACGAACTCAGTGAGTAGTCTCCCTTTATTCAGTTTCCCTTTACGGCAAGTCGCGCACCTGTCACGACAATGAATGTTCGACGACCGGTCACCCAACATGAACAATGATAGTTTCGATTGATTTGATTACAGTTTACGGAGTTTCAACGTATATCATAACATTTGACCAGGCAAAAACGTTCGATTCGTGTGATTTGATTAAAATTAAGGAGTTTCCAGGACTATCACTTTATTTTTTAGGACATTCCAGGACTTTCCAACACTAGAATTAAATTCCAGGAGTTTTAAGGAGTTTCCAGGAGCCGTGCGAACCCTGTGGCCATATTGGATTTTCGAATCGGACCAGAAAAGGTATCTTGCACAACTAGACCCCAAGGGGAACCTGTGTACCAAATTTGATAAAGATCCATGAAGTAGTTCCTGAGAAATCGCGATAAAGTTTCGTGAGGAAATCCAAGATGGCTGCCTGGTGGCCATATTGGATTTTCGAATCGGACCAGAAAAGGTATCTTGCACAACTAGACCCCAAGGGGAACCTGTGTACCAAATTCGAGAAAGATCCATGAAGTAGGTC
Organism: Hanleya hanleyi; assembly: GCA_036873755.1. Taxonomy (NCBI): domain Eukaryota; kingdom Metazoa; phylum Mollusca; class Polyplacophora; order Lepidopleurida; family Hanleyidae; genus Hanleya; species Hanleya hanleyi. The sequence goes on along the minus strand of JAVTVY010046193.1, from coordinate 12,222 downwards.
CTGAGAAATCGCGATAACAAGGTTTCATGAGGAAATCCAAGATGGCTGCCTGGTGGCCATATTGGATTTTCGAATCGGACCAGAAAAGTTATCTTGCACAACTAGACCTCAAGGGGAATCTGTGTACCAAATTTGAGAAAGATCCATACAGTAGTTCCTGAGAAATGACGATAACAATGTTTCATGGGGAAATCCAAGATGGCTGCCTGGTGGCCATATTGGATTTCCGAATCGGACCAGAAAAGGTATCTTGCATAACTAAACCCCAAGGGGAACCTGTGTACCAAATTTGAGAAAGATCCATGCTGTAGTTCCTGAGAAATCGTGATAACAAGGTTTCATGGGGAAATCCAAGATGGCCGCCTGGTGGCCATATTGGATTTTCGAATCGGACCAGAAAAGGTACCTTGCACAACTAGACCCCAAGGGGAACCTGTGTACCAAATTTGAGAAAGATCCATAAAGTAGTTCTTGAGAAATCGCGATAACAAGGTTTCATGGGGAAATCCAAGATGGCTGCCTGGTGGCCATATTGGATTTTCGAATCGGACCAGAAAAGGTAGCTTGCACAAGTAGACCCCAAAGGGAACCTATGTACCAAATTTGAGAAAGATCCATAAAGTAGTTCCTGAGAAATCGCGATAACAAGGTTTCATGGGGAAATCCAAGATGGCCGCCTTGTGGCCATATTGGATTTTCGAATCGGACCAGAAAACGTATCTTGCACAACTAAGGGTGCACTCCACACTAGGCCACGGTTTCGCACAAATGGCCCCTCCCTAATTTTATAATAAAGAAGGACGCCCGATTTTGACAGCATGGTAATTCTTCTTACCTTTCTACTAGCTGATATCTATAGTATCACCCTGCTGCACGTAACCATTTCTCCAAACGAAGATATAACAATTGCTTGTTGATCGCACCCACTCGCCACTACAGAGTTAGTCGTGTCCGAAATTAAATATCTGGCGGGTCAAAATCCGCACTTTTTCGGGAAGCGAAAATGATGATTCCTTTATGGCGATAAAATTTTACAAAAAACGAGTAGGTTGACCCCCTGTTTTTTTCGCCATTTTAAATTGTTCTTTGGATGGGAAACACTTTAACATACATAAAAAGAAAATCATTTCATACGTTTTCTCTGGGTTGCGGGTAGAATTTGACACATTTTCATATATTTTATGGAGTTTTCCAGAAAAGTTGAAGAAGGTTTAAGGAGGATTGTACGTATTTTCTATTCAATTTCAATAGCTCACAAGTCTTCTGAAATAATGGCACGGGTGTGCCCATTTAGAAAATATATACTTTTACAGGGTTTTTGTTAAAGATTTTACATCAATTTGTGGCCGAAGATTCGAACCCATGCCTGTTTTTAGCCGCACATCATTTAGGTGTGGAATGCACCCTTAATGTAGGATCCATTGCGCGGTTATAATACACGAGTAGGCCAAATATTGTATGTCCTCCTACACTACACTCGACAAAAGCGCTTATTCGGACCTTGTAATGACTTGATATGGAACAGGATCGTAAAGATCGTTTATCTTAGTCAGAAATGTTTCGATTTTATGCATACTACATGGTATGATAGCATTGGCCTTGCATATATGCTATTTAGACCTATACAGAATTACCTCCCCTTGGTTAGGCATGTATGTTACGATTAGTGACCTGTATGTCCTATTATTGTCAATGTGAATGTCACAGTGATTAATTTTCAATACGGATCACACCAAGACCCTGATCTAAAGTGAATGAGAGCGTATTATTCTGGTTTTGTCCCTTTTATCTCGAAGTTTGTACTCCCACCCCCCAATCTTTTGGAAAAGTTGGAATGAAAAATTATTGACAATTTGGCTCGAATTTCAGCTATTTTTGCGTTTATTTTGCTCCTGATGCCTCATTCGAAAGCTGGTCACCACTCCCGGTCTTTGTTAATGGGTCTGATTGTCACGGTCAATGCATAATGCTATGATATTCTTATTGAGCTTGTAAACTCGTGATTTTTCAGCAAAAGTCGCAAAACCAAAGATGGGGTAGGGGGAAAGTGATTGACGGAATATCCGATAAAACTGCATACTACAAGCAAGTGTCGCATACCAAGAAACTCGCAAACACTCCCAGATTGTCATAGCCTTGAGAACAGAAATTCTGAGAAAACACCCTAGCCTTAAGGGTGCACTCCACACTAGGCCACGGTTTCGCACAAATGGCCCCTCCCTAATTTTATAATAAGGAAGGACGCCCGATTTTGACAGCATGGTAATTCTTCTTACCTTTCTACTAGCTGATATCTATAGTATCACCCTGCTGCACGTAACCATTTCTCCAAACGAAGATATAACAATTGCTTGTTGATCGCACCCACTCGCCACTACAGAGTTAATCGTGTCCGGAATTAAATATCTGGCGGGTCAAAATCCGCACTTTTTCGGGAAGCGAAAATGATGATTCCTTTATGGCGATAAAATTTTACAAAAAACGAGTAGGTCGACCCCCTGTTTTTTTCGCCATTTTGAATTGTTCTTTGGATGGGAAACACTTTAACATACATGAAAAGAAAATCATTTCATACGTTTTCTCTGGGTTGCGGGTAGAATTTGACACATTTTCATATATTTTATGGAGTTTTCCAGAAAAGTTGAAGGTTTAAGGAGGATTGTACGTATTTTCTATTCAATTTCAATAGCTCACAAGTCTTCTAAAATAATGGCACGGGTGTGCCCATTTAGAAAATATATACTTTTACAGGGTTTTTGTTAAAGATTTTACATCAATTTGTGGCCGAAGATTCGAACCCATGCCTGTTTTTAGCCGCACATCATTTAGGTGTGGAACCTGTGTACCAAATTTGAGAAAGTTCCATGAAGTAGTTCCTGAGAAATCGCGATAACAAGGTTTCATGGGGAAATCCAAGATGGCCGCCTTGTGGCCATATTGGATTTCCGAATCGGACCAGAAAACGTATCTTGCACAACTAGACCCCAAAGGGAACCTGTGTACCAAATTTGAGAAAGATCCATAAAGTAGTTCCTGAGAAATCGCGATAACAAGGTTTCATGGGGAAATCCAAGATGACCGCCTTGTGGCCATATTGGATTTTTGAATCGGACCAGAAAATGTATCTTGCACAACTAGACCCCAAGGGGAACCTGTGTACCAAATTTGAGAAAGATCCATAAAGTAGTTCCTGAGAAATCGCGATAACAAGAAATTGTTTACGGACGGACGACGGACGGACGGACGACGGACGAAAAGCGATTTGAAGGCTAACAAGCAGCCAGAGGATGCTAGGTCCCCCGCCGAAATGGCAGCAATATTTTTTAGCATTGTTGGTCTTAGGTGATATACATGAGGGAGGCAACTGCTGCTTCATAGGCGTTGGATGTGGAAGGGTCTTTCTGCCTTCCCAAGTTTTAAGATCAACTCAGAACGATTGACTGAAAGTTGATTGCTTCTGTGATATAGTTTCCATGCAGTGAAGCACCGAAAAGCATCCCCAAGTGACATCTCAAGGCATTATCTGCAAACCAAATTTGACGAGAAGCTGAAGGCATCCTCAACCTACTGCCCGGAAACCAAATTTTAAATTGCCACCAGTTGTCGCCACCTGTACATGTAGGTGCAAGTGAGCGAAATGCAATCCCAAGCATCATCTCATGGCATGGTAGCCTACATGTATTAGCCTATAGTATCTTCTACAGGGGGCTAATGATCGGCTGATGCAGCAACAACAACATTTTCCCAGTTAAACGGCAGATTTTGAAATCAAAAACGAGGCCGCGCTATGTCATCAGTCAACTGAGACAGGTGAGTGAGTGAGTGAGTAGGATTTAACGTCGTTTTCAACATTGTTTCAGTCATATGACGACGGTGCCTACATGTGCCAGAACACGAGAGTGTCCACAGTTCATATTATTCTGGACACTGATCAGCCCAGTCAGTACAGCACCCGGTCACCCATCCAAGTATTGACCGAGCTCAACGCTGCTTAACTTCGGTGATCTGAGGAGAACTGAGACAGTCACGTGGTTGTGTATGAAGATTGGGGTGGATCTTATCTAATAGTGATCCAATGAAAATGCTCGTATTAGTTTAAAATGGCGGGGTCGAATGACCAATCACTGAACGGGAGACAGCTGGAACAGTACGTTGACACTGTCTGTTAATACAGGGGCGTCGGAAGCAAATTCAAAGTGGTACGGCCACTATCATTGCACTTTAGGTGAGGATCCAGGGGCCGCCCAGGCCCCAGATGCTCCTGGGGTCTAGATCGCCGAAGAAGCGTTCTGAGCGATTTCTGGCGTCAATCAAAATTACTCTGCATTGAAGTGTATTTTTAGTTCTTTCCTAACCCTTTTACCATTGAAAACGCAATCGATGGTGGTTTACTGCGATGCTGAATTACAAAAAATTTTTTATAGTATAGTACTGTATCCTAGGCACATCGTGTAGAAGTAACCGAGATGATGCATCGATAATGTATACCAAATTTTACATTGAGCATTTGAACAGTGTCAGAGATAGAGATCATTAATGATTTTACATAAATTAAAGATGGTTGCCCATCCTTCCCGTCACTCAGAGGAACTAATGTGGTTATTCATTAATGCAAGTCTCTTCATACATCGATGCTGTAAATCAAGTTTCGTATAGAACATTTGAATGGTATCAGAGATAAACATCATTAAAGATTCTGAATAAATTAAAGATGGCCGCCAAGATTTCCGCCCAATCAGAGAAACCAGATCTGTCATTCATCGTAAGTCTCTTGATGCATCAATGATGTATACCAAATTTTCCACTGAGCACTCCAACGGAATCAGAGATAGATCATTAATGATTTTGCCTAAATTAAAGATGGCCACCAAAGGTTTTCAGTCAATCAGGTCCCGATTCAAAGTATCTGGATGTATTGATGATATATACCTACCTTCATATAAAACAATTGAATGGTAACCGAGATATGTATGCTATCATTATCGATTTCGCATGAATTAAAGATGGCATCCAGGGTTCCCAGCTAATCAGAAAAACCTGTTTGGTAATTCGTTGAAAGTTGCTTGATGTATCGATGATTTCGTATTGAACAGTTGAATGGTTTCCGAGATATGGATCATTATCCATTTTGCATGAAATTAAAGATGGCTGCTAAGGTCCCAATCAGGTCCCAATTCTATAGGCTTCTGGTCCTTGACTAGGCAAATAAGCATACCAAATTTGGAATTCATCAGCGAAACAGTTTTCCGGCTATCTCGCTCACGAACGGACGTACGGACAGACGGACGTACAAGATGATGACAATACCCCATGGCCAAAAATGGCCGAGGGGTAAAAACATGGGTCTGTGCCTGATAAATTTTAAGCCTTTTGGGGTTGCAACTCATTCATAGAAAGCTCCCTGTACATGAACAACTGCACTGACAACTGCATGCCATCATCTGTCAGTCTGAAGACCAGCAAGGTTGAATTCAGTTCAATTCAGGAAATTGATCATATGCACAGTGTGCACCCAAACATTAGGAACACAGTTGTAATTAATATAGTAATATACGTGTGTAGACAAATGATTCGTGCAGAAGCTTCAGGGTAAATCTTATGATGTGCAATACAATTATCTGTTAGCAAAATTGAAGGAAATGTTGTCCTTCGTTTAAGATGACACGAAATTCAAAAATCAGGGATTCAGTATTTCACATTATACTTCTGAAATAAAATATGGTTCATGCAAAAGCTTTAGGGTAAATCATATGATGTGGAATAGAATGATTTCATATAGCAAAATTGAAGGCCCATTTTGACTGGAACGGACAAGAAGAAGAGAAACTCAGTGGTGCCACGTTCAGGCAGATGTTACTGAAATGCAATACGGACTGGCGTCCTGTTGCAAGGAATGCGTATTCCGAATTTCGGAATAATCCAACACAGCATTAGGAAGTTATCGCTTCGAACAGATGTACACGGAAAAAAAATCTATTTTGACCCAGTGGCGCCACCTTCAGGCCGATGTTGCTGAAATGCAATACGGAATGGCCTCTTGTCGCAAGGAATGTGAATGCTGAATTTCGGAAGAATCCAACAGAGCGTTAGGAAGTTATCGGTTCGAACAGACATGCACGGACGTACATGAACATCCACGGACTAAAAGAAGCAAGAACCAGTGGCGCTACCTTCAGGCAGATGTTGCTGAAATGTAATACGGACTGGCGTCTTGTCACAAGGAACGCGTATTCTAATGTTGGAAGAATCCAACAAAACTTTAGGAAGTTATCGCTTCGAACAGACATGCACGGACGTACACGGACATCCACGGATGCAAAGAAGCAAGAACTAGTGGCGCCACCTTCAGGCAGATGTTGCTGAAATGCAACACGGACTGGCCTCTTGTCGCAAGGAATGCGAATGCTGAATTTCGGAAGAATCCAACAAAGCGTTAGAAAGTTATCGCTTCGAACAGACATGCACGGACGTACACGAACATCCACGGACACAAAAAAGTAAGAACCAGTGGCGCCACCTTCAGGCAGATGTTGCTGAGATGTAATACAGACTGGCATCTTGTCGCAAGGTATGCATATTCCGAATTTCGGAAGAATTCAACAAAGCATTAGGAAGTTATCACTTCGAACAGACGTACACGGACATTCACGGATACGAAGAAGCAAGAACTAGTGGCGCCACCTTCAAGCAGATGTTGCTGAAATGCAATACGGACTGGTGTCTTGCCGCAAGGAATGCGTATGCCGAATTTCGGAAGAATCCAACTAAGCGTTAGAAAGTTATCGCTTCGAACAGACATGCACGGACGTACACGGACATCCACATACGTAAAGAAGCAAGAACTAGCGGCGCCACCTTCAGGCAGATGTTGCTGAAATGCAATACGGACTGGCATCTTGCCGCAAGGAATGCATATTCCGAATTTCGGAAGAATCCAACAAAGTGTTAGGAAGTTATCGCTTCGAACAGACATGGACGGACACACGGACATCCACGGACACAAAGAAGCAAGAACCATTTTAAAGTCCCCGGCCGCGTTGCGGCGGGGGACAAAAATGACTGGACACCAGTAACCATACCTGTCATCGCTATGCTGAAAATCGTTCATTTTCGGTTGTGGTCACTGTCGTCTGGTCAGACACATGCCCACGCTTGATAACGCAAGGACCGAAAAACCTACCATTGAATGTGACACGTGACCGGCGGTGTTTACCTACCATCATACTTGCCGATTCGGTAGGGTGATATACAAAAAAAAAGATCATTTGATAACACTAACTGGTGAATCAAGCTGGTTTATTTAAACAAGCCAATCTGATGAAAAACAGATCCATCTTCCACACCAGTCCAGCATGATTACTTTCATATCTCAAGGTGGTTCCTGCTTGAAATGAAGCAGAATTCATACCCCCCCCCCCCCCCACCCCGACTCTCAAGTACATGTATGGTAAGGCGGAGAGTGTCGATGACTTAAATTCAAATTTCAGGGAGGCTCGAGGCTGAAGAATCAGGTCACAATAATTAACATGGTTAAGGGATAGTGTCAAACTGTGGAAGAAGAACTCTTTCCTGAGCAAATCAACTACAGTTCAAACTGTGACATGTCGGAGTCAGTTTTAATGGAACTTTAGTTACAGTTTGCACCAGGAGGCGTTCCCAAAGTGTCATCCATCCCTCTAATCACATTACTGCCTGAAGAACAGCTCAGTTGCCAAGGGATTACATGTACTTCTATGCAGCGGTCCAGAAACGTATGAATGGAACTCTAGTTCTACTGTTTCAGAACACACACAGTATGTATCCACTTCAACAGACACTATATGCTTAGTTTGGAATTTCAGCCTTTTGTGACCCTCTCTGACAACCAATCCACAGCGATAAATGTCCCCAAATGGTATTGTCCCTGTCATCCTCGAATCCATACATATCTCCTTCCTATGGAACCTAGTTTGGGATTTACACAGAGGAAATTCACTCATAGATATTTATTTATCGCTAGTCACCAATCCGTATTATATTTTGCTACAGCCAGGCCCATTCTAATTTTGTCAAGTTTTTAAATGAAGATGTAATTTTCACCAATACGCCTCAGTATAGCTGTAAAATTAACATACACATGTACATTCAAGTGCAGAGTTTACAAGCCACTCAAATAAAAAGCTAAAATCCTTGCAGGTCTATTCTGCTTCTCACATTGTAGTCGGGAACCTTCTCAAGCTCTGAGTGTCAGGGTTCCATGGATCAAGCTAACCACATCAATGTACATGTAATATGTCATGTTGATAAATGTACTCATGCCAAAAACTTTTTTTTCATAAATTTCATCTCATTTTCGCCAGCCTAGTTTCCATACATGGATGACCCAGTTTGTTTGGTAAATTTCAATAAGGTCCCCAGAACCAACTTCAGGTCAAAAATATACCAGTTATCGATTAAAAATATATTCTGGGTAGTGGGAGATACAGCCTGGACAACAATGTACAATATGTAGCATACATTGAAGTCGTCAATAAAGGGACATAACTCTGTGAAAAATCAGAGAAAGGGGTAAAAAAAAATCTGACATTGCACATCTACAAGGTACTATGCATCTTCTAGTCCATAAAACAGTAACTAAGATAAAGGACGAACAAGCATTATAGCCTCAGGCTTCCTAGCCCTGTTAAGATTGTATGATCAAAGAAATACTGTAGCCAAGCTATGAAAAACTTATATCTTAATTCTGACAGCTATACACAAATACACCACTTAATGGGGCTGTCCCAGTGGTAGACTGACCAATTATATTATTTCCTTTGATCTTTTTCCGAGACAATACCATCAACGTTAGTTCACAGAGACTGAGTGAAAATGGAAGAGAGAGAGAGAGGGAATTAAATTTAACGTAGCGTAGCGTTCAGCAATATTTCAGCTATATAGCCAGAGTGAAAATGGGATGTCTTTTGAGGTGTGCGGTGTAATTATTTTAAGAGGAACAAGAGCCCAAAGGGCTTCAATATACACCCGTTTATCTGGAATTACATTGGTCCAAATTTCAAGGTTGTTTAATAGCCTTGATTCCAATTGGTAGCTAGCAATCCAGAGAAAGGTCTGCAATTTTGTGCTTCTGAGAATGTAACATATATCACATCTTATATTGAATGATAACCTAAAATGAGCTTAACTCTTCTTAACTAGTTGACCTTGGAGCAAGAGCCAAGAGCTCACATATCTCACACTGAAATCGACAATAGTCAAACACAAGAAAATAGTTTTCCTGCAAATGGATTTCTCTCAGACGAGAAACTTTTTCACGAAGGAAGAAGAAGGCGATGAAGTAAACCTTTGTTTTTGAGTTAATATTAAAACAGGTATGAAAGTCATAAAGGACCCCTCTCCCCGTTAAATTAGTAAATGTATGGCTTTTATTTCACAAAAGTTTAACTAAATGTAGCTGTTTCAAACATGGCAGTCAACTCCACAGGACAAATGCCATATACATGTAGGGGAGAGAACTCTCAATATTCCAACCTAACACATATAGTTAGCTAAACTTGATTCAGTTTTGGGGGACTGTGACCTTGACCTTTGACAAATTGATGTATGGCTCCTCTTGCCATGCGAGTAAGGTATATGGTACTCAAAGTTTGGTACCAATCCATACCTTGAAACTAGAGATATCGCATGGACAACAAATGTTAACGGATGAATTGACAGAACCCAACATCGCATTACATGACCTCATCTTTGACAGGCATATGAAAATGTGACTTTTAATGATTTCCTGATTTTGGGGTCACAGTGACCTTGACCTTTGAGCTTGACCTAAATTTTGGTACACGACACATTGTCTTCCCTCAATGTATCAATGGACATAAAAAAAAACATGATTTTTATGAATTTCATGATTTCGGCCTTGATCTACATTTTGGTACGCGACACATCATGTCCCCCTATGTATCTACCGACACGAAAAAAAGTAATTTTCAAAGATTTCTTGATTCTGGAGTCACAGTGACCTTGACTATTGACCTTGACCTAAATTTTGGTACATGACAAACCGTCTCCCCTATTGTATCTACTGACAAAAAAAGTAATTTTTAATAATTTCCTGATTTTGGGGTCACAGTGACCTTTGACCTTGACCTAATATTTGGTATGCAACACTTCATTTCCCCTATTGAATCCAGTCACAAAAAATTAGTAATTTTAATGATTTTCTGATTTTTAGGTCACACTGACCTTTGACCTTAATTCTGGGGTCACAGTGATCTTGACTATTGACCTGGATCTAAATTTTGGTACATGACAAAACGGCTACCCTTATTTTCTTAATGGACTCAAAAAATCATGAATTTTAAAAATTTCACGATTTTGGGGTCACAGTGACCTTGTCCTTTGACCTTGACCTACATTTTGATATGTGACACATCGTGTCCCCCTAATATATCTACTGACACAAAGAAATGTTATTTTTAATAATTTCCTGATTTTGGGGTCACAGTGACCTTTGACCTTGACGTACATTTTGGTATGCGACACTTCATTTCCCCCTATTTGAATCCACTCACAAAAAATTGGAAATTTTTAATGATTTTCTGATTTTTCAGTCACACTGACCTTTGACCTCTGACCTTGACCTACATTTAGTATGCAACACATCATTCCCCCTAGGGCATCCACTCACCAAATATTAGAACTGTAGATAGAAAACTGTCAATGATCAATGATTTCCTGATTTTAGGCAACAGTGACCTTTGACCTCTGACCTCGACCTCAATTTTGCTACGCTACACGTCGTCTCCACCTAGCGTACCCACTCACAAAAAATTGCAACTGTGGATAGAAAACGTTCACAGATATAGACCGGACACGATCACTTCAGTGATTTCCTGTTTTTTAGGCCAGTGACCTTTGACCTCTGACCTCGACCTTCATTTTGGTACGCTACACATCATCTCCCCGTAGGGTATCCACTCACCAAAAATTGGAACTCTAGATAGGAAACTGTCCCAGATATAGACCGGACACGAGAACCGGACAGACGGACGGAAACCGCCATCACATAATACGTCCGCCTTTTGGCGGGCATATAAAAAGAAGTGGGTAGTTCCCCTTATATTTCCATATTGAAAGACCTAAACTGTTTAAATGTGTAAAACAGTACAGGCCGGAGATATTTTTACGTGTTGATCGCGCTGTTCAGGCCATTTTAGGACTCATCAAAACGCAATGAGGCGCACCTCCTTGGGACAGAGTTTAATGCATTATATTTTGGCTCGATTAGGTGCGATTGTGGCACGCTTAGATGCGATTCAGGAAAACACAGTCAGACAGTAGCATCGAAAATATTTCTGTTGTGGCAGTGTAGCACTGGAGAACACACCCACACGATCGAACATCTGCATAATCGCGCTTTTATCCATATGTTGTTGTTGTTGTTTCGGAAATCCCTCCTTTCAGACTAGAAGCACCCTCTTACAGAGGTACATGTATTTAGAAGCTTGCAGAAACCCCGCCGCTTCCTAGGGTGGTCGAGACAGGGACCCATATAGATAACTCCCGAAACGACTGGGCGAATTCAGTCTGATGAGGAACGCTGACGAGAAAACACACACCCATTCGCTTCATCCGCACTGAAATTTGCACATGTACAAAATCGCAGCTCAAAATCCATATTAAATATTTCTGTAAAGCTCGGTAGTACTTAGGTGTGTTTTATATACATGTAAGTAAATCCTCCTTTAATTCCTCCCCAAACTCGAGACTCCGAATGTCTCGACTCGACTTCACTCATTTGTTGGAAAAGCTGCATCGTCTGCGCAACAACAACAGCGAATGCACTACCTTATATGGTCGTACATGACGACCATATATGGTATTAAGATTGGGATTCCTTTCTCGTCGGCGAAACGCGCTTGGTTTCCGTTTTGGAACAAACTGGCTGAGGTCCAATTGTGTCCTTGTTTTTCCACGGCGCAATCACAATTTTTCGATCACGTCTGCGTGCTCACGTTTCATTTATACGTGCCGAGATGCGCCACGCGCATTCAGGCGCGATTTTGTTTTTGTTGCCAGCACGTTTTTTGTTTTGGTTTCCGGCTTGACGGATGTAAAAATATCTCCGGCCTGTACTCAGGGTACGAATTATAAAATGTTAAGGGCAGCCATTTCAAGGCCACTTTGGCCTTGCTGGCATATAATTACCTAGAATTTGCAAAGGGCCAGCAAGGCAAACAGGGA
>JAVTVY010046192.1:0-20083 GCA_036873755.1 Hanleya hanleyi | reverse complement strand
TTGTAGACTTTCATATTACTGATTAATCAATCCTAACCATTATGTCACCATGATATTCTAGTCTTAGAGATTACAAACTTCACAATAATCATCTCTAAGAAGTACCATTCTGCATGTTTTCGTTTCACAGCAAATATATTTCCGATTTTTTTTTTCCAGGATAATTTCAATCTGTTGTTTTACAAAAGTGTGGAATCTCTGAAGCAGGAGAACCCAATCCGGGTATTCAATGCATTACAGGTGAGAGATTCTCGTATGATCATTCGCAATTTCTTATACGCCCTGTCGACAGACAAGGTCATATATTGTGATCACGATTCTGTCCGTTTGTCCATCTGTTATATTCTGTAAGCTGTGCGATATCTCCACTTCCAGCTCATGGATTGGTAACAAACTTTGGGTAAGGTTTGTCTTTCCCATAGGACAAAGAGGAACCCTACTCATTTTGAGGTGAGAAGGTCAAAGGTCATGGTCACAGCACCCCAAAACTAAATCTAGTTTGACTGGCTAAAATATTTTCAGGTTGGCCTATAAAGATTTGTCCTTCCCTATATATCATTTGTCCTGTGGAGTTGTCTCCCCTCTTTTATAAAAAAAAACCCCCATCCGTATTCAGCTAAACTGTTGTGAAATAAAAACCCCGCATTTACTAATTTAACTGGAGAGGGGTCCTTTTCATGAACTTTATATCTGTTCATTAACTCGAGAACAAACTTTGATATTAGCACCCATTACGGTTTACTTCATCACTTTCTTCACATTTTCATCATGAAAAATGTTCTCACCTTAAAGGAATCTATTTGAATGAAATTTAATTTGGAGAGACACACCATTGACAGTAATTTATTGAGGTAGTGAATAGTAAAATGGATTCAAAGGCTGTTTGCATTTCTGACTAGACTACCCTGTTCACACCATGCTAAAGATTATGGCGGTGGTGACATGAAAATGTTTTCTTTGTTTCAGACAATATGCGCCTTGATCCGTGGTGTTTTCAAGAAAAGCCGTGGAGAGTATGGTTTTGATGTCATCAATATTTTGATTGGCTTTGATAGTGCCGAGTCCGTCATGCAGGTATTATCTTCTCAAGCTTCTAATAATTTTGATAACATAAAAAAATAATTGTGATGACTTCATATCTGTAACATAAACATAATTATTTGGATAATATAAAGCTGTTACCAGGATGTGACATGCATGAGCAGCCCGAGGGGACCCTATCATGAAAGGCTGAGTTCGGTCCCAGTTGGAGACTGGTACGATAGATGAATCTAAAGTATCATTTCTGGATATCGAACTTCCCTATCATAGTAATATTTCATGGGTGGTTCTATCTGATTTTTGGGAAACCTGGATAAAACCTTTCAACACATTCTCCCATTGTCAGAGTTTGTAACCTCCTAAATTGTTGGTGTAACACCCTCTAACTGCACTGTGCAGAAAAATGTGGTGCGCATGCGTATTCGTTTTGTATGGATTTTGATCGATACAGAGTGCATGTATCTGTATACAAGAGCGATGGGGAAATGCGTCCAGTATCTTGTTTTAATTAAACAAATTTTATGATAAATTATTACATGCTGAGCCCACTCGCTCCATTTAAAAGTAGATGATGCTGATTAGCCAAGAGCCATGTGCACAACAGATGCGTGTCATGATTTCAACCTCAATGCTATCAGAGGGTATACAATCTAATGTCATGAGAATGCTTTCGGGTACGGTAAGTTCCCTAAGAATTCGCGACTCTTAAGTAAATTCGAAAACGGGCATTTTTCACCAAGTCACGTGACACTGTTCCCTAACTAATCGAAAACAGCCCATTCGCGAAAAACCGCGGTCCTAACTATTCGAAAATCCCTCATTTATCGTGGTCGCGAGATTGATAATATTATGTAGTTGTGCGATGGAAAAACTTCCAGATCAACGAGTTTCCTTAGAATTAGTATTTGATACACCTTGCAAACGTTTTGAGCATTTTGGACATAACCAATTGTAACAACTAAGTTGATTTTCATTATGTCTCAAATGTATCCAATGTTTTAACCGCGATTTCTCATGGTCATTAAATTGGGAATATTGCCAGTTTACGGGGACGTGCGATATTAAGCATTGCCGATTGAAGAGCATACATTCGATATTACACTGAAAATATCAAAATGAAGAACTGGAAGTTACGTTTCATTCGGTCTTAAAAAAATAAAATCGACCATAGAGGTCCATGTGCCCCGCTAGCACCACCATAACTGGCACTGCTGCTGCGGGGGCCATGGACCTCTATGGTCGATTTTTTTTTGTCGATGATATCTCATATCATGATAAGAGTGAGATTTGAAAATGGAGATATCGCTGATGAGCTTAACATAATCTAATACAGCGGATGGCACCCATATTGGATTATGCACATTCATAAAACATAATACATGACTGTCCTCTCACTAAGGTCAAGGGACTCCCCAAGTTTGAAGTAGATCAGTTGAATCGTACTCCAGCTATTGTCCGGACAAGATCAAACTGCTTAAAATCCAATGAAATCCAGTATGGCCGATGGTGGCCATATTGGATTAAGCACGTCCTTGAAAAACAATCCTAATCCTCCTCTCAACAATGTCAAGGCACTCCCCAGGTATGAAGTAGATCGGTTGAATCGTTCTCGAGTTATTGTCCGAGACAAGATCCAACTGCTTATAATCCAATATGGCTGACGGCGGCCATATTAGATTATGCACATTGCTGAAAAACAATCCCAACCGTCCTCTCAACAATGTCAAGGCACACCCCAAATTTGAAGTTGATCGATTAAATCGTTCACGAGTTATTGTCCGGACAAGAAAATCTAAGATCCAACTGCTTATAATCCAATATGGCTGACAGCGGCCATATTGGATTATGCACATTGCTGAAAAAAAATCCCAACCGTCCTCTCACCGATGTCAAGGCACTCCCCAAGTTTGAAGTAGATCAGTTGAATCGTACTCCAGTTATTGTCCGGACAAGATCAAACTGCTTAAAATCCAATGAAATCCAGTATGGCTGATGGTGGCCATATTGGATCAAGCACGTCCTTGAAAAACAATCCTAATCCTCCTCTCAACAATGTCAAGGCACTCCCCACATATGAAGTAGATCGGTTGAATCGTTCTCGAGTTATTGTCCGGACAAGATCCAACTGCTTATAATCCAATATGGCTGACGGCGGCCATATTAGATTACGCACATTGCTGAAAACAATCCCAACCGTCCTCTCACCAATGTCAAGGCACACCCCAAGTTTGAAGTTGATCGGTTAAATCGTTCACGAGTTATTGTCCGGACAACAAAATCTAAGATCCAACTGCTTATAATCCAAAATGGCTGACGGCGGCCATATTTGATTACGCACATTGCTGAAAAACAATCCCAACCGCCCTCTCACCAATGTCAAGGCACACCCCAAGTTTGAAGTTGATCGGTTAAATCGTTCACGAGTTATTGTCCGGACAACAAAATCTAAGATCCAACTGCATATAATCCAAAATGGCTGACGGCGGCCATATTTGATTACGCACATTGCTGAAAAACAATCCCAACCGCCCTCTCACCGATGTCAAGGCACACCCCAAGTTTGAAGTTGATCGGTTAAATCGTTCACGAGTTATTGTCCGGACAAGGAAATCTAAGATCGAACTGCTTATAATCCAAAATGGCTGACGGCGGCCATATTGGATTACGCACATTGCTGAAAAACAATCCCAACCGTCCTCTCGCCGATGTCAAGGCACACCCCAAGTTTGAAGTTGATCGGTTGAATCATTCACGAGTTATTGTCCGGACAAGAAAATCTTACAGAATTACGGAATCACGGAATTACGGACACCGGTGTTTCTAAGTCCCCCCCCTACTAAGTAGCGGGGGACAATAATGCTGAAGCTTGACCGGACATTTGAACCACGGATTTTCATAGTCGCGGGGTAGAGATTTACGATCAACCCCAACTCCAAGTTGCATTAATGTTGGCGACTGTATGCCATGTGCGCCTCACCCTGAAACCAGAAACGCGCCCGTTTGGGTCCGACTTCGGATTTTTTTTCCTTAGACACGAATGTTGAGATTCTCAGCTATGATACTGAAAACATATTTTGTACTGTTCAGACAAAAATAATTTAGAAACGTCATTTCCAACGAACGCGGCGATTCAGAATATTTTACGGCCGTGGGATTCGCGGTGATGCATATACCGAAAGAAGTTTGCGCTCTTGTATTCAACTTTTCAGGAGCAAGCAATAGTACAGACTTATTCTCTTCAATCACCCCTGGATAAAATAGAAACGAGGATATTATTCTGAAAATTATCATGAAAGGAAAGCTGTGACGTGCAGGATTAACCGTGACATATGGCTGCATCGGAATCTTCATATAGCCGTAAAAAGCGTGGAACGGCGTCATTGTGCACGGTGTCATTGTTTCATGGTTCGCATGGGTCTATAAAAGTTTGTAAAAGTGCATAATTTTTATATTAAAAATTAAAGGCCTTGAAAGTCCTTGAAAATTAGAATTTTTGAGTGAGTTTTTTTACACTATTAGTGAAGATATTACGGTACTTCTGACTTGATTATTGACACAAAAGTTGAATGTCGGAAGAGACGTTTACGTTAAGATAGCCGAGATCAGAGACGGTAATTTGATAGCAACTGAAGCGGAGGTCGGAATAGTGGGTTGAGATTAAAAGTTAAAAAAATAAAAAGATGGAATAAACTAATAGGTTTTCTGTCTACTTATTCTCTAAATTATACTGTCTGAAATGTGAATTAATTTTGCTGAACCCATGAGGTAATATTAGATAAATACACGGTTGTACATTTGGCTGTTTCGTCATCATCATCTATCGAGCTGTCTTTCGTCAGAAATATTCCAGAATACATTTACATCTGAAACAGATTGAACAATTTTTTTGAGAGTCGTGATCTCACAGTTACGAAGGCATAATATATTGAGGTTGTGTTGGCTGAATATATTATGAAGCGAAAGTTTGGCCCACATGCCATGCTATCCAAGTATTGATCACGTGATGTTATTGCAACTCCGTATGGCGTGAAAATGTACAACCAACACGTGGCATGTTGAAACTTACATTCTTCTATGTCTACAGACCCCACCTAATTCTATGAAAGTATTTTCATACATTTGTTAATAAAGGATAGAAGAGATACAGTGAATTGTTAGAATGGGCAAGCAATTCATGTCTTTCGTTTAGCCGCTATTCATGGCGGGATGAGCTCGTTCCAGCTGGGAAGATTGTATATCGTCTCAGACGAGTTGGCCCTGATATGGGTCTCAGTCGAGTTGGCCCTGATATGGGTCTTCAGATAGTGTCGGGCGCTTGCTTAATTTGCTGTTCGTTTCATTGACATAAACAGTTTGAAAAGCCCTTCCACAATATTTTCCTATGAAGAGCAATCAAGAAATTATTAGGTTTGATTCTCAATCTGAAAATGACGTAATCTGTTTCTTCATTAGATCGTTATATATTTTCACGTAAACATCATTGGCGTCACTGGAATAGTTGTGCCTAGTCTTCTCGGCTGTGGAAAAAATTCTGCAAGAGTTCAAGCATGTCCTGAAGAGAAAATAAAGAAAATATCAGAATGTCTAAGTGACAGAATATGCCTTTGTCCCGTATGTACTAATACAAGGATATACGCGAATTTGTGATTTTAAATTGGCCGGGCGTCCGATGAAACTAATCTCTTCATTGTCAGCCAATCATTGCAGTCAATCATTCGAACCTAATTTAATGGTTAAAGAGCAGAAAGAATGCTTTATTTATCCTTTGATCAATTGCGAATTATTGCCTCACAAATCTAAACGCACAACAATTATTTCCCGGGTTTTGCTTCGGGGTTTCCCTCGACCACAGTGTTCGTAGAACTTCGCCGAAGTATATTAGGCATCATTCTACACACAAAGTATAATGACTGTCTCGTGGTTGTCGATCTTATATCATTTAAGAGTGCTGTCTGGGGTAAATATCACAAAATTAAAGAAAGACCACAGTCGACGTATTGTGACCTTTCATTGTCGAACGGTATG
This sequence comes from Hanleya hanleyi, assembly GCA_036873755.1. NCBI lineage: Eukaryota > Metazoa > Mollusca > Polyplacophora > Lepidopleurida > Hanleyidae > Hanleya > Hanleya hanleyi. The sequence goes on along the minus strand of JAVTVY010046192.1, from coordinate 14,017 downwards.
GGCATTTAATATGGGGACTCTAATTTACGAAAACGTCCGTTTTTCTGAACTGATCTGCACAAACTATTCGGAAGTGGTCAGTTTTTCACGACTGCGATATTCACTTCCGGTCACGAATACTTAGGGAACTTACCGTAATGTTGATTGATTCTGAATGAAGAAGTTGAAATCTATACAAACAATTTTAACCAAAATGTCGCTGAAAGAATGAGGATATAGCAGGAGACCTCACACTGCACTGCCTGACAAACATTTATGTATTTATTTTCTAGAGTTTGCTGGAGACTTTGAACAACTTCTTGACAGGAGAATACCACACAAACATAAAAAAGCTGACCTTGAAATTTCTCCTTGTACTGGTCACGGTAAGCTTTATAGATTTATCTATGTGTATGACATGTCTATTTATTTTGTATCTGTACACACATGTAAAGATATACAGATGCATTAACATTGTCGGCTAGGTAAGACTACCCATGATGTCTGTGTCGATGTTTGAAGGTGAAATACAATTTTTTTTAGATCTTTTGGATATTTTATATAGGTTGAATAATGATAGAAATAGCGGTTTGTTCACATATTGTGTACATATAGTTTCGTTATTAAACTCAATTACTTTTAGGACATTTTATTTCTTCGATTTCAATTGCACCATGTTTAGGCCGAAATGCTGCCTTATCGTACCATCTCCTTAGAATTTTCTGCTTAAAATGGTCGTCTATTAGATGAGAATAGTTCTCATTTCCGCTCATTAAGTTTTTGCATTGATGTCATTGCAGGCCACAGACAATGTCAGTCAAAATACTCTGCTGGAATACGTCATGATCAATAGTGTGTTTGAATCACTCATACAGGTAAAGTACATGTATGTTGTTGTGTAATTTCGCTCTTACCATTGGGTAAAAAGGGCGTATCTACACATGTATATTGTAACTAAATCTGAGCTGTGCATCTGCGGTAATCCCTCTAATAATTCAATCACAGGAAGTGAAATTTCTCACCATAAAATCTGGGGGTGATCAAATTTATTAGAACAGGAAGTTGGTTCAAAAATGGTTCAAAATCATTCATATAATTCGTTATTTCAATGATTTTTAGAGGATGATCAAATTTATTAGAACAGCCAATTGAATTTTGTCTTCAGGATAGGGGAATTGAAATATTAGAGGGATTACCATATCCCACATCTATCTTGGAACTGGAATTTTATCATCATCGTCAACTGAGACTGGGGGTAGTAAACTGGGATCGAACCATTTTCTTCGGGAACTGTACCTCTTTGACATTATTTTTGTTATTCTGGGATTACGCTGTCTTAGTATAGCACAGATTCTAGTGCTGAAAATTGGTTGTGTCCCGTGAGGAATTCGAACCAGGGACCCCAGAGTAAGGCACCTAATCACCAGTACTGTATGTCGGCGATCTAAACCACTCAACTAACGGGCCTCCAACAAAAATAGGAGGTAGCAGACTGGTGATCTTTAAACGAACATACAGTACCCCTCTGATGACGGTCAGAACGCAATGACACAGCTCCCATAGCTGAGTACATAGGAAGATTAGGTGCCTTACTCTGGGGTCTATGTTATAAAATTACTTTCTAAAAGACAAAAAAATAAATCTTCCAGATATATATATCTGTTTGCTTTGTAGTTTGCTATTATTGGTGGTTAAATATGATATATTTTAATATGAATAGCGACCTGCATTCCTGGGTATTTCAGTCATGCTCCGGGTGTACGGCCCGAAGCCTCCAGTTGAAGGCATTGTATTGCAATTTTGATTGGTTATTACTTTCTTAGCCTTTACTTAAAGCCATATGGTAAATCCTCTGTTAATCCAATCGCTTTATTAAAATTCAATCAATCATTTTAATAAATTTGATCACCCTCTAAAATCATAAAAATAAAAAAGAAATGATAGATTATCTGCATGATTTCAAACCATTTTGTCAAATTCCTGTTCTAAAAAATTTGATCCCCCCTGGTTTTATGGCGGAAAATTTCACTTCCTGTTATTTAATTATTTGAGGCTTTTGTGCCTGGTTATGTATTAAAAACAATAGCCCAGGAGTGGCATCCATCTCACTGGAACTAAGAGGATCCCATATAACTTGATCATGGGGTGAAAATTCCCACTCCAGAGATGGTAAATAGATCCCAATCAAGCCGCCGAAGCTGGGGTACTTGTGTAAGTGTACATCATATTCAAGCTAACGATGTGCATGATAAAACGTAAGAAAGTTTTTCCTCAACATTTCACTTGTGGTCTGTCTCGGAGGATTCAAAGGCAGCTTTCTACAGTGGGAGAGAAATCTTCACTGCCTTTGATGTCCGAGATGACGGTGACAATGTCCTAGTTCGAGCGTCTATGGGACGTCGCGGCAACGCAGAGAATTGAACAGATTTGCAACAATGTTGCATTATGACGTGGTTAATAGTTCCGTAATAACGTCACAAGTTCCGATATGCTTTTTGCGCTGTGCCCTACAATAACATAAATAGCATTGAAATTGTTAAAATTAAAGTTGTAAAACAAGAAACCAGATGTAAATCCTATAATTTGAAAGATTTTCTTTAATATGACGTAAACTTGCAAAAGTACCACAGTTACACTTTTTAAGTTTCAAGGCATGAAAAGAAAAATGTGGTTAAGAAGGGCATATTGTTGACATGACAAAATGGCAGCCAATGAAAACATTCTACGTTGCCTTTAAGCTGAATTGATTCAAAGAGATAACTGATGTAACATGATGTAACTTTGGCCGTTTTATTTTCATTCGATCTCTCTTTCAGATTATGGGTAACAGTCTGTCGAGACAGACACTAGGCTCTGACACAGTGCTCCTCCTCACTCTTCTAGTCCAGTACAGAAAGTACGAGGCAAGTGTTCGAAGGATTTATCTGTGACCTGTGTATCTGACAATAATTCTACACTCTGAAATCGTCAACCATATCTCTTCTCCGATTGACCCAAATGGCATGTGATTCAAAAATCAGACTATTACATGTACAACGCGACAACTGAGATACAAAGCATCAATAAATAAATTATATAAATTATTGTTCTTGTGATGTGTTTAGATGTTTTCAGATATACAGTCAGATTATTGACTTGCAGGGTCATATGACTTCTTGTCAGTATGCTGGCATCTTTTTCAAACACACTATATGTTGTTTGATATGTGTTCCTGCATGCAGACTGTTTTAGTTAATTATGTGTATTTTCATTTTATCTTTCAGTCTGCTAATCCATATATTGTGAAGCTGTCAATTTTAGATGACGAACTTGCAATGACTGTGAGTTATAATCTAATTGGATTTTCTGATCAACAACATTTTTCATCTGATGATCTGTATTATAAATGAATCTTCTGTATTGTTTTTGCCCCTGACCACATTTCATAAAAAGCCCATGGGCCTAGTTGATTTCTGACATATGCATTGAATTAGAATTGCCTGAAGTACTGTTGCTGAATAATTTTTAATGTACCTGGAATTAAAAATGAACTCCATAGGAACCTGTTGCTATGGTAACCAAATGCATCTTTGAAATGCAGTTTTAAATATTCAGTGTAATGTTTGTGATGTTTTCTTATTGTAGGGATATGCGCAGGTTGTGTCTTCAGTTCTGTCAGATTTCAATAGGTAAGAGAACTCCAGTTTTGGAGATATTTTTGTTAGGTTTTTTGTTTTATTTTATTTTTTCATTTTATCAAATTTTCCTATTTCTTGACAGCAATTTTAGAGGAATAGAGGGCATTTGTGTGTTTTGCGGGATACAATACTTGATAACAGGTGTTTTACAACCATGTAATGTTGCAGCATTCTTTGAATATCCGGTAATTTCTGGGGGAATGGTTGTGATGAGTGTATTTGTCGAATAAAATTGATCGATTTGGGATTAATAAAGATGTCAACAGGGACAAATAACTTGAGGGAAGGTTTCAAACATTTTTTGTTCATAACAAGCCAATGTCGTGGGAACTGGGCATGAATGTAGAGACAATGTTGCTGTCATAGCACATGAAGGCCTTAGCACCACTATTAATACAACAGGTATGCAATAAGATGGAAAAAAGGAATTGGAATGGTAAAAAAATAAATGGAAACTTGAATATTTTGTTTGGCGCCTTTTGATGGAATTTTATCAGTTAACCAGATTTTTCATTTGCTGGTCATCAAAATGGATCTGTTTCTAAATTGCGCATTTGATTTGTAATTATTCGCTCATTTTGTTGTTGTTCACAGAGACTTTCAAATTAAACACACAGAGCCCCCTGGTGGCTGGTTTTCTTCTTTCACCAACATGGTGAGTAACCTTTGTAGATAGCACATATAATATAAATATTTTTTTGTTTGAATCTATTTTATTTGGAGTTTATCATCGTAAATATGCTTGTATCTTGTTTGATATAGAATGTATGATATGAACTGATGCAATGCAGTACGAGTTTACATTTATTAGGTCAGAAAATAAAAGCGGAAAAATCATCCGTTTTTTTAATAAAATTCAATTTTAAATTCATTACGTTTGTAGTGAACAGGAAGGTTAAGATTTTGGCACAACATTTGTATACCTCCATGTACATCACATCTTCAAGGAAAAAAAAAAATACATTCCAAAGATCTCGACCAGAAATAGAGTTTCTTTTGTTCAACCATAGGTCATTAGATCAGTTAGGTATCCTGCCATTGCGTAACAAGAGAGTTGGCAGGTCTCATGTATACAACATGATATCCCATTCATCATCTCTTTATGACCTAGAAGAATCATTACAGGGAATGGGAAAGTGTAAGACCAAATCAAATGCTTGTCGTACTTTCATTAGGGTCGGGTAATTTGCATACAAAACATTTGGTCATTCCCATTTATTCACTGGTACTTTGCAGAGGTCTGATTACTTGCATATTAGTGTCAACATTGCATGGGGTCAATTCTAGTTAAATTTTAATAAACTAATTTTGTAGTTTGATGATCTATTTTTTCTAAATTTTCATTAAAATTTGTGATAGGTTCGATTTGACAATAGCAATTTAATTGCAGGTTGGGAACATGTTTGTTGCGGAGGAAAAAGAAGTAGAAATAATAAAGTAAGTGTATATTCAAAGTGCAGTCAGAATAATAATAATATTGTCAGCGTCAATCATATTATTGTGTAATTCTTATCAAATATTGGGAAATTGCATTCTGAGGTGCAGGTAGCAAGACTGAGTAAGGGGAAGTAACTCTTGGTAGTACATCTTTATCACTTTGGGAAGGAGTTAGAGAACATCCTGTGGAAAACTACACCTGTAGCTTCTCTTTATAAATTGCTGGTTGATGGTGTGTTAAAAGTTATAATTCGCGCAGATGTTTTGAATATTAATTCTCAAACTAATAATTGTAACATTATAGTAATCTTTAGTGGAGCAATTTGATTTCTTTTATCTGTATGTTTCAGGGCTAATGATTCCATCTTGTTAGCACTTTACGAAGCCATTCACCTCAACAGAAATTTCATCACAGCCCTTACACATGTAAGTATTGTTTAAAACATCTATGGAATAAGTTTAACTTTGAAACAATATAGACTCAGCTTAAAGTGTAACTGTGGTACTTTTGCAAGTTTACGTCATATCCAAGATATTCTTCCAAATTATAGAATTGATCACTTTTTTCTTGTTTTACGACTTTATTTTTGAACAATTTCAGTGTTATTAATGTTATTATAGTGCACAGCGCCACAAGCATGTCGTAACTTGTGACGTTATTATCGAACGATAAACCACATCACAACGCAACATTGTTACAAAACTGTTCCATTCTCTGCATTGCCGTGACGTCACGCAGCTGATGCAGGACGCTCGAAGTATGACGTCGTTAACGTCATCTCTGATGTTAAAAGAGACAGCGAAAATTTCTGTCCCACTGTAGAAATCTGCCTTTGAATCCTCCGAGATAGAATACGAGTGAAACGTTGGGGGAAAACTTCACTAAGTTTTGTTATTCACATCGTTATCTTGAATATGGCATGAACTTACACAAATGCCACGGTTACACTTTAAAGCATTGTACCCAAATGATGGAATTGGGGGCACTTGATCTTCGCATCTTCTGTGGTCAAGCTCAGTACTGCTCTCATTCTTTCGTCTCTCTTGATCGAATGTATTGTATTTTGACATTTATATTTCTTCAGATTGAGAATAAAATCTATGTTAAAATCAGGGGTGTTCAAATTAGTGTTTCAGGATAATCTTGAAAATTTCTAGAAAGAATTGGAATTGAATTTGAATGGCAAATTCATAGGGAATTAACCATTATCATTTTCATATGCTTGTTAATAAGATTATGTTGACCTCCTCTTTGTTATATTTCAGTCACACACACATTCATCACCGACAACACCACCATCATCCCCCATTACTGCCAATCCTCCCTCATTAGAAAGCACAGGTGAGTTCATTTAACTTAATTGATTGATTTATATCTAGAATGGACCAGCTCTGAACTGTATGTGAACACACATGTGAAACTGTAATGGCAAAGTCCCGATATCATGGAATATTATTGGTTGTCATGCCTCAGTGATTTCAGGAACACATAGTGTGGGTAGCACTTGTTACAGGTCTCCTATAAAGGTTCTACCAAATGCATATTTTACATGAGGACACAGAGAACTTTGTAAACAAGAAGTTGATATTTTTTTAATTGAACACCATCTCTGGCAATTTGTGCTGAAAGTACCACACAATTTACACATCCGACACTTTGAGAACAGATTTGTGCCGAAAGACATCTGAGCATTTTTGATGTGTTTAGAATGTCCTGGTTCTGTTCATAGGTGAAGAGACAGACATCAGCCAGGTAACAACAGAACCTGCCAGTCAACCCACTAACTTACTGGTCACCTTCCTCGAGTACAGCTCTATAGTCATGCAGGACACAAAAGGTAGGTCACCAAGGCATTGGAAGTGCAATGATTGATGGTCAACAGAAACTACCTGGATCCTCCGAGGAGAACAATATTCAGAATAGTAAATTTAAGCCCTGTTTCAACCATACACATTAAATTTGATCATTAAAGAGGTAGTCATTTAAAAAATATTCAGCACATAACATATTTTGATTAAAGTTATTTAGTAGTTGAGATCAACTACGGTAATTCCCCTAATAATTCGATCACCGGAAGTGCTGCAAAAATGGCATAAATCTGGCAATATTGTTCATGGCACCAGCTACAAAGTGTCAAATTTGTCATTATGTGAGTTTTCTTCAATTTGAATGAAGAATGGGAATGTTACTTTTTCTCTGTGTTTGAATAACAGAGTTGAAAAGTGAACTTCCTGTGATTGAATTATTAGGGGAATTACCGTATGGTGAATGTTTAGCTGTGACCTCATTTTTTAATATCACGGGCATTGAAATCACACTTCTGACATTCTCTGAAAAACATGACAGCACCTGCACTCGGCTCCAGTGCCTGAGATGGTGTCACAAAACACGCATTGGCATTCCAGGCAGGAGGCTTTGCAACGTCATACTCGATCTTAGAACTTTTATTGCACTGTGATGGCTTCTAACCTTACGTTATGGACACCTGGTCACATTATCCGACGTCATCTCACTAGATCGAATTGAAGAATCTGACAATATTGGTCCCTATAAGAAATACAAGGCTTCACGACTTGAAAACCTTTTGGCAAATGTTGCAAGTGATCATGCTGTTCGTTTTACCCGAACAATTAAAATCACGCTACTACCTCTAAAATTCAAGCATACAAGCACCTGCACCCTGAAAAATGAGTCATTGGAACTGTCGGGTTTTCGCCAAAATAGTTGGAACTCTCGGTTCATTAATGCTATTCAGCGGGTAAAGATGATGGGTACCTTGAACTACTTGCATTGTTGGCTCCTCCAGCTCCGGTCAAGTTTCACCACCAGACAACAATTTTACCCGATGAATAGCGTTGCTGGCCCGAGAGTTCCAATCATTTTGGCGAAAACCTGAGTGTGTTCGATTCTCCAGGGTAACTTGGCCAGGTATTGTCCATGGAAAATGATTTTATCAAATGTTACGGGCAGCAGTCAATTCAGGGGTACATCAGGTCCGTGGGTCTGCCGGAGACATCAATCCGACTTAAGTCTGAATATCTGGACAAACCTTGAGTTTATGCCACATGAATCTATTTCTAGGCCTCGTTCGAACTTCAATACCATTCCAATATGCAAACATCTCCAATTTCTCCAGGAAGCTGACAAAATGGTTCAAATTCATGCATATAAGCCATTAGTTCTTCATTATTGCAATGATTCTAGAGGGTGATCAAATTTATTAGAACCATAGATTGAATGAATTTTGATAAGGGGATTGAATTATTAGAGGGATTACTGTACCCCACCGTTTTATCCTGAACATGATTATTCTTATGTTCACAATGCAAGAGTACTTTATTGGAGTCTTTAACAGCAAAGTGTAGGAAATAATTAGCCATTTGACTTTTTTTGTGCAATTATATCCATTTTGTTATCATCTCCAACTTTCTAATTATAGCTTTCTTTGCAGACGAGACTCGTTGCAATAATGCCAAATTGTGTTTAGTCATCCTGACCTGTATTGCAGAGGTATGTCTTAGTCTAGTTCTATTTCATCAGTCTTTTAAAGGAGCTGGACTGTTAAAAAAGAATTACCTGTCTCGGGTGACCAGTCAGAACAAGTCCTACCCATCTCCTCTCAGCAGTGGTCTGAACTTATCATTCTCATATGTTTTGTTATGTTGTATACGTTATGGAGACTGTAGCTCAGATATAGTTTAATTTCTGTTGCCAGTTTCTTGCATTCTTGTTTGAAGACTTCTGAGCAAAAACAAATTAGCCGTAAAGAAATTTTATTTTGACTGCCGGTCACTTGAGATGTGTAACTTAATTTTCTACCTGTAGACAAGTGTCAGTTTTGACCCATTCAGTGTACCAATCATTCTGTGAAGGCAGAAAGGCAAAACATGAATACTGGCCTCTTTTCAGACTGGTATTACTGATCTGATCAACAGATATTGTTATCAGTGCAGTTCAATTTGTCATTCATCATCTGTACAGTCCTGGAATTTGTTTTTCTATTTACAGGACCAATATGCTAACTCGTTAATGCACGATGTCAATATGAATTTTAGAGTTCCTCTACACAGAATGGTAAGTAATGTATGGTATTAATATTTTCTGAAGAATTGTCTGTCTCACAGTCCTAAGATCAGACTCAGATTTTGACAGAATTTTTCTCAAAGTAGTAACATTTTGCGCATTATCTACTAGATACAGAGGAAGTAAACTTATATCAGTGTATTTCCAAGATTATTTTTCTGGTGATCGCCATTGTTAAAGACATTTTGGCAAGAATAATAAGTTCAGTTGCCCCTCTGAGCCCCCCAATGCTGTGAGAGAGAATGATTAGGCATGCTAACATGTATTGTATATTAGTTTAGCCAAATGTAGATGATGCATCTTCTAATGTTATTGTTTATAATGTACATTCACAGAAAAATATTTTGATGCCAATTTGGCACATTTTCAACAATTATCAGTCATAATGTCTCGCATTTTGTATTATTGTCTTTTTTATCCCGACAGCCCATGAGACATCGTAAATTAAAGGTGGACAGAAATCCACCATCAAGACCTCTGGCATGTGCAGTATTAGGTATGTTCTGTAAGACTCGGATTATACCTGTAGAAAATGATCCACCACTTCCATGCATATGTATACGATCTGCGGTATTTTAGGAGATATTAAAGTGAAATAATACTGCAACTGCATTCTGGTGAAGTCGGCATATTTCGGAAACTGCATTCTCCAATATCTGGGTGTTTGCAGATTATTGATCACTCCAGTGTCATTGAGGCAAGTATTTTCGAACACTGTGTCAATTTGTGGCACTGGTTGATCATGTGAGCATTCGTTGATAAAAAAATTATTTGAGAAAGGTTGTCAGGGGATGTTTGAACATGATGCGGCGAACTTCAAACACGCATGTTGATCCATTGGGCTGAGCACATGACTGACACAACATTAGACAAATTCCCAATCTCCCCCATTTTTCTGAAGCACCTTGTCAAAGGAAATTGCCATTATCTAGATTCACATCACTTACAATATTGACATGATTAAAAATGTGAAAAACGAGAATATTTTCAACACCAGAAGTCCAATTCAAGCATGTCTGATGATTAGAGCATTGATTAGGCATATCGGTCATGTAAGAAGAAGTGACATGAATTTACGGGATTTTCAATAGTGGTAAATAGGCAAGCAGTCAGCCATTGTTCCATTTCCTAGCATGTTAAAGGAGTACTTACCTTATTTTATCTAGGTTCCTAGTACAAAGGTTAGACTCTTAAAGAAATATAACCAACTATTTTACTGTCGTTGAGGGCGATAACCTATTATTTTTATTACAATTTGTGAAGCAATGTTTCTGCCTTGAGGTCGATGTGGGCGCCGCCATGTTGCCTGTAGGCTGACGTGACTGATGACGTCAGAATTCAGGACAACGTCACGGCTAACGCTTGATCAAGGGACGTTCCAACTACGGACATTTGAATGACTCTGGGTCCAAGTTTTAATTCGAGGATAAAACTGGCGCGGCAAATCCCATGGAGGTAATTCCTAAAAGGAAATTGGTTTGATATAATAGGTTATCTCCGCAAACTGAAGACTTTCTTCCCCAAATTTTTCAATTGAGACTTGCCCGATTCAGTTTGGACAAAATTTGAAGCAGAGCGGTAAACTAAAAGAGCGTCCTCTGCAATTGTCTAGTGATTTGAGATGAACGACGATGCTTCTAAGTCCGTAAACATTTTCATGATTACACTTGAACCACTAAAATTAACTAGAACGTCAGCGAATTTACTAGGTTCGTTTTCGTGCAAATTATCGGCATGACCAACATGATAAACCTTAAATCTCCATGACGTTGTGACGTTTTTAGATGAGTATACACTCACTTCCGCTCATCTAAAAACGTCACGCAGTGCTGCAATGGCGGCGCCCAGTGCACGCCGTGGCGGCAACAAAATATTCAATATTTCTTTTATTTAACATTCTATCAACATAAGTTTTATATAATAAGGTTTGGAATACGATTGCTGATAAATATAGTCACACTCAAAAATAAGGTAAGTACTCCTTTAAGTCACGTTGAAAAGCGATATTTCCTCTTACTATATCCCATTTATTATTTGGAAATTAAATGGATTACTTGTTTTTTTGTCTAAATTTATCTAAATTGTCTGAAGTTCCCCGACTGTCCGAAATACCCGACTTTATCCTAGAGCATAATGAATGTACAGAAAATGTTTTGAATATAACCGGGGTCCTGGTGAAATTATTCATATCACTGATATTTCTTACAGACCTGATGGTGGAATTTACCATGAGTCACATGATGAAGAATTTCCCAATGGAACTGTATCTGTGAGTTACTTCCCCTTTGACTTCTGATATTACACTAGTTTTCACAGCCTACAACTTGTATTGTTTATGTAGAAAGCATATTCTAACTGAAAATTATTACATCATTTTCTGCACTGTGGTAAACACTATAATAATTCAATCACAGGAAGTGCAATATTGGGGTGATCCTATTTATTAGAACAGAAAAAATTGATGAAATATGTTACAAACGTGGGACCATTTCTGTGTAGTTTCTCTCACATTGAGAAGATGATCAAATTTAGTGGAATGACTGATCAAAATCTGGGGGTGATTGAATGCAAATTAGGCTTATTGACTTATTAGATCATTTACCACTTTCTTGGAGAGGACGTAGTGAGTGGGGAAAATTGCAGACCCGAATTGATTAGTTTTCACAATATGTTCCTCTTTACCGCTTTTTTCAACATTATACAAGTTTATTTTATTCAATGTCAAACTCTTGACAGCCCCCCCCCCTCCCCTCAACTCACCCCACGTCACATTTAACATTTTAAAGGTTTTCATGGTTCCTTTCCTACTTGAATGAACTTTCTGAAATGTTCTCAAAAATGTCGGCTTATTTTATTATTGTTGTGTATCATGTTTTCCTTTCCTTTCTTTTCTGTAGCCGATGTTTAGGCATAGCACACAGAATATTGTGTTATCAGAAGAAATGTAGAGTACGACTGAATTATGCCTGGAAGGAACTCTGGACAGGTGAGATAGACTCATGTTGTAAATGCTCTTTGAGATAAGGCTGAATAAAATAGACTTCTAGCTTCACGGGCACCGCCACGTCAGTTTTTTAGCGCCATGTCAATCCTTTTTATTGCCCACACCAAAAGAAAAATGTAAAAAAAAAAATATATATATAAATACCTTTTTTTTCTTTTCATTTTTACGCATTTCTCTCTCTCAGAGTTTCGCCAAAGTAATGTTCCTGGACATTGTGTCAGTGTCTTGTTTTATCTGAAGGGAATAGTATTGTTGAAGGCTGAATCTTCAAGTAACTTAGTTTCGTGCAAATTGTGTTAAACTACTGCATGGTTGTGCCAGAAAAGATGAGCATATATGGTCTGTGCATAAGAGAAGAAAAAGTAAATAAAAAGATAAATACATTACTCCCTCCTTCAGAGTTTCCAGACTCTGTGACCTCCGATATCATGGTGGTATCCTTTGAGATTTGAATTTGAGGGTAATTGAAATGAGAAACCAACATGTGATAAACTCGACTCCGATCAGTTCAATTGAACAAACTTTATTTATAGGTCTTACCCAGATATGCAGGCTTCAGATTTGTTTTGTTTTTTTTGGTAGAACATGACTGGTTATCAGCTTCGAATAACTATATACAGTATGGCTGTAGTCATCCTAATAGTTATTCAGTTGACCTGAACTTTGTATATATGAAAATTCTGGCCATAATCTTAACTTATTTGGCCTTCAGAATCCATTTTATCAAGCCTTGTTTCCATTATCTTTTTGCAGCATTAATTAACTTGTTGAAGTTTATCTTGTCCCATGAGACGCAATTAGTGAAAAAGCACAACATCTTCCTACTGTCATCTAGGGTGAGTACGACATTCATTTTACAAGTACATCTTGCAAATCTGAAACCTGATGATGTTTTTCCCCTCTCTCAAGATGCAATGTACATCCTTGATACTTACCGTATTTCTTCTCATTTTTCGAACAGCAATTTTAGACTTCGAAGCAGAATAAAACCATCTTTATGTGAACTGAGGCTACATACTGTGGCTTGGATATGTTATTTATCTTTAAGAACTGAAAAGATAGCTGATGGAATTTGTAGAATGTTAGCAGAATTTCTCTCTGCAGATGCTTGAATTTAAGTTTTGCCATCTGAATAATTAGAAGAAATAGGGTAATCACAATACAATTCTCTAATGTAACACAACATAATTTAATTGTCAATGTGAGATTCCTGAGCTGTACGGAAGGGGGTCCTGTAAGCTTTAATTTGGTGTGTCTAGTTGGACACCTTGCGGCACCTGTGCTGAGCGTTGACAAATCATTTAATGTTGTGTTACATAGGCGATGTCAGATTTCATAATAATTGATCAGCTGCCATAGAGGTGAGTGGATGCACATTTCATCATGCGATTGAAAGAGGGTTAACACATAATCAGGGTGGTTGTCTAGTACTGTTACAATTTTAGTGCCAGCTATAGAGCACACTTCCTGTAAACTTTACAATGCCAACTACAGGTCACTCTACCCATGTAAAGGATGAAGTTTCATGTTGGGAACACCAGTTCTTGTCAGATCAATGAAGTTAAGTTGAGCGTCAAGTCCAGTCAATACTTGGATGGGTGACCGGGTGCTGTACAGACTGGGCTGATCAGTGTCCAGGATAATAGGAACTGTGGACATTCTCGTGTTCTGGCACATGTAGGCACTGTCGTGATGTGACTAAACTGTTGAAAACAACGTTAATTCCTACTGACTCCCTCATTCTACCTGTGTAAAAATGTGCCATGCAGTGTTAATGAGTTACCTCCCCTGAACAGATTCACTTGAGCAGATCCAAACTAAGACGGGGGGTGTATT
>JAVTVY010046191.1:0-21345 GCA_036873755.1 Hanleya hanleyi | reverse complement strand
AATCTTCCATGCCATTGACTTACATCAGGGTTGGAAATAATGGTCAATTAACGATCAAAATTGTTTGACCAAAAAACGGGGGGAATAATATGTCAAATTGTATGCGACGGTCAGAAAACTGATGTGAAACCAGTCCCGTAAATTCTGTCACCGATAATACAAGTCGGCACTCCATCTATGAATTTTGTTAGGTCGGCGAAAATACAATTTCAGTACTTTAACTGGTTCCAGGCCCCCTCAAACACGTCACTGTTGTTGATACTGATATAGCGCATTCCCCACACATCGGTTGTTCTCAGGTTTTTGATTGCTGTTAGTAGACCAGGCGAAAATCACTGTGCAGCACAGCGATCATTGCCTACTAGAGGGGGATCAACACAATGTCAGCAGGAATGTATGTATTTGACGATGTGTATCAGACAGTCTGACACAGAAGTTATGATAGCAGTTATTTCTAAGTTGAAAAGATATTAACAGAAGTTCCTCACAGTCAAGACGAATCGAAGATACATGTATGCTCCGAAGAATAAATTTCCAATGAAAATACTTCAAGGTATGCAGTTTTATTCGATAGATCCATGCATCCGCCAGGTATTCATCCAGAGTAACATTCGAGGTCATATTTCCACCTAAACTTTGCACCAACATCAAAATGTTATTCTCAGTTTTGTCACTTCAGATATTTCAACGGTTGATGACATTTTTTTTTTGTTTTCTATTTTAGGTCAGAAGATGGCAGAATTCCAAACTATCCTTATTTCTCAGCAATTTCTGCAATGAAGCTGTTTCAATCATTTTGTATCAAAGGTATTGGGTATATTTTGCCCAACCGAAGAAATTTTCATTATATCTTGCATATTTTTTCGGCACCAACCAAATTGACTGTCACAATACGAGTGAAACAAACTCAAGTGTGACATTAAGCTAAATTCCCTCCCTCCCTCCTAAATAAAAAGCTTACAGGTAACAGAAGGAGGCAAGATTGACAAATTTGTACGAACATGGTGCCGTGTGGTACAGCTATGAAAGCAATATTTCTGTTATGCAAAATTTACTCACAATTTTTAACTCAAGAGGGTTTTATAAACTTTAACAACATTCAAGAATCCTAATTCTTCTTAAAACTCTCTCCACAAGGACACTGATATTGTGATAATAGATGATGTCCCGTCTGTCACACAGGTAATGAGGTTAATAATTAATTTCCAGAAAAAATGGGATCGATGGAAAGACTTTGACCCTTGTTTCTGACTTACTGTGTTGTGCTTAAGTTTTATTTGACTTTATAGTTCAAACTGAATTTGCAATGAGATAGATTTTCATGCTGAACATGCTGAATGACTACTGCTCAATATGTGTGGTCCTGCGTGGACCTTGCATGTCCCATCTCTCACATTTTGGAGTTTTAATTACTGAGATTTAATTAATAAGAGTTGAATTAATATTTTTGCTTGGGTTTGAAGTACATGTACAACCACTTGACTTACATGTACATGTAGTAATGACACTCTTATTTCAATTTTATTTGCAATAGTTTATAACAAAAGTTTATATGATCACTGTGTATGGTATCTTTTGTTCCATCTGTCATAGTGGAAAAGATGTTCAGATCGGTGTGGCGGCTTATTTTTTCCTGCCGAAAATGTCAATAAAGAGTCGGGCAGGGGAAAGGTGCGGTGGTCCATGAGAAACACTTCATTAATTTTTGTGACTGTTCTTGATTACTTACATGCTCCCGGGTCTGTGGGTGCTAGTGTGGTGTCCGCAAAGAGACCTGAAAATACAAATATCCTTAACATGTAAATTACATGTACAGAATTGTAAAAATAGATATTTTGAAATAGATATCAGTGCAAGCCTTTTGACCCCCCCGCCCCATCATCCTGAAAGTACAGTACAAGATGTAAATTACATGATTACTATCAGTGGATAGTTGAAGTCAAGAGTGTTCGTGATATAAACCATGGCAAACTACATCTATCTCCACCATGTTTAAAACTGTGTGATGGACGGGTCTAAAATGTGGAACGGTAGAAAAAGTGTCTCTATTATCGAACGTGTCAAGGGATGAAATGTTCAAAAAGTGAAAAAATGTTTACCAGACATGCCAGACACCTTCAAGAATTACCTGAACCTGTAATTCAAGATTAATGACAAACCTACATGTTGTAAGCTACATGTACATGTACATGTACCAATTAACAAATTTTCTCCATGCACTAATATAAGCACATGTTTTGATTGAATTTGTCAAAGATATGTTTTGAAAACCAAAAATAAATTATTGGCTACCAGTCACTGGAGACAGGTACTTTATTTCATACTTGTCTACCTATCTCTCTCAAAAATTACCTGAGACAGGTGTAAATTTTGACCCAGGGCTGCATGTGAGCCAGCTTGGGTACAGTTTACATACATGTACATGAAGTACATCACATGTCTGCATGAAGTTACTCTTTGAGACAAAGAAGATTTTTTTTTCTGGTCAACTACCCTCGATAAAAAGGTGACATGACCTTTCTTTATTTGTTTATGAAAGAGGCTAGATTTCGGACAGTAAAGTCATCGCATATATCATGCCCTCAACCATGTCAACATTCATGTAATTAACACCATTTCAACTGTTTTACTGAACAGGTTAAGCATTGGTAACTCTTGCCTTGGTTATGTTCAGGTTACACACAATTTTAATAAATTAATATATTAACCTGTCAAGCGTCGGGGGGGATTTGTTTTAATGTCACACTAAAGGTTATTTCACTCATATTTTGACAGCCAGTTTGAATGGTGAAGGAATGAACAGTTAGGGACAAACTTGCAGAATTTATAAAAATTATAACCTACTTGTAGCCAACTCTGGTACGTAACTAAAAATTTGAGGTGCTTGTTTGACCAAAAGATGTCTGTGGACATGGTGGAAAGAAATATCAGTCACAAAGATGACCCGAGGGTAGAAAACATGATCTTCTAGTGTAAACATGGTAAGGTGTCTATGGTTACCCTCAGAAGACTACAATTGGCCATAAATGTTTTGTCAACATTCCATCAGCATGATCAGCAGAGTGCATGTACATGTACGTACCTTATAAGTTATAAGGTTATATGATATCAATTGGTACAATGAACAAGAAATGAATGCAGCTCTTCAAAAACATGAAAAATGAGTTTGGCCTTCAGTAATACCTTCTTTATCAACCATGGCTTTCCAGGAACAGTATACATAATTGTCATTAAAATCTGGGATGAAATGATAAGTTAATAGGCTTGAGGGTTATTAACATAGTAACGAACTGTATTAAATGAATTAACCGGGGTCCCAACACTATGTGACATTACATTTACTGGTCAAAAGTACTGCAAGTTGGTCCCCTGACTGATCAATGTACCCCAGCTTTACATGTCGCTGTATGATCTTATCATCTTGTATTAATGAGAGATTCCACCCAATGATCGATGATAGCATTCTGCTTGGACATGTTGGATTGAAGGGGACATTAAAGGTAGCCATGGGCTTTTTCGTTGGCTTGATCAATTACACAACCATGACAACATGCTGGTCAAATTTCTTTTGTCATGGTGTGGAACCAGCATGATCCATAGAACAGGTACTAGATGCTCAAATTTATTTGGTTAAGAATGACATAGATAAACAGGTATAACCTAAACTTTAAACATGACTCTTTATTGAAATGCAAGTGTTTTCATTTGAAACCTGCTCTTTGATATTTACATGTATATGTACGACTTACTTGAAGTCAGCTTGATGTTTGTTATTTTTTATTCTAAAAATTAATCCAAACATATAAACTTAACAAGCGATCAAATTTTCAGTGATATACATGTAGTCTAATCATAATTTCCTGCAACAGCAAAGACAGTTTTTTATGTAAAATCCCCTGGTACTGCATTTTGAACACTTATGGTTAATAAATTTCATCAAAGTTAGCTGTGCATATTATGTAACATCAGTCACTGAAAGTGCTTATTTATAATGTATTTTAATATTATTCAGGATGTGGAAGCAAGTAACATAAATCTCCACCTGCATGACATGGCCATCAGTGGTGCTACGGCAGCTGTTTAAAAACCCTTAGTGGCACTGATTAAATCACATCTAAACATGGTAATGTCAGTAACCATGTAACATCAGTAACCAGAAGGAGTGCGTGTAATGTCGGTAACCCTAATTAGAACAGTTTGGGCATATGTTCAGCCTACACATGTAGGCTTCCGAAGAGGTACATGTAACTGCCCCAATGTTGGGGTTTTTGAGGTTCAAACTCGAGAAATTGCAGCAGCATAACACAACTCTGAACCCGAAGGAAACCTTTGCCAGGGCTCCATATATCAGAGGCATATGTTGCTGTCACCACCTTCGTGTCATCAGTGGGGAAGTCGATCCATATACCTTGACAGATGATGCAAAGGATCAACCTGTAGAGGCATCGGAAGTTGCGTGTATCATCCTGTAAGCTAATGATTGTGTGGTCCATTTATGATGCCGAGCCTTTCGAAGTTGTACACCTGTAGTTTCCATTCACAGCGAAAAAATTTACATCTCAGCAATGGTCCGTGCTAGTCACTATTGGAAATGGCCAGTGCCAGATTACAAGATTTATTATACCAAGGACAATTGTAAAGAAGTTGGCTGCACCAGATTTAGTAAATTCATGGTACCACTATAAGTTTACCGATTAAGACTGAACTCTGATGGAGAATATTAACTGTACAATGACAGTCAAAATGTTGAAAGTTAGAGTTTATTTATAGTTTGTGTAACGGCTCAAGTTTAAAACTAATATTAGGTAATGTTTGTTAAATTTAGATAAATGCAAAATTGGTATTTTTTTACTGTTGAATTCTTGATAAATGAGCCTTTCAAGTTCATTAAGAGTATTTTATAGAACTTTATCGGTGAAGCTGTGTAGTCGGAAAATTGTGAACAAATTGTAGTGTTTATCAGTAACTGTAACACCAGTAATCAGCTTTTTTAAAACCACTGGCATGACTGGGTGATGTTCATCAGTAACTAACACCAGTAATCAGCTTTTTTAAAACCACTGGGTGAATTAATAAATAAATTGATGATTTGTTTTGATATTTGTGGTATTCTACATACGGTTTGAGTTTCTTGAAAGAAAGTTTCAAGTTTCACTTGGCATGCTTGGTTGTTGGAGGACAAATTACAAGAAGGTATGATCTCTTTAGGACGATGTCAATTTTACGAAACATCAGTACCTCAAATTTTTAGTTGCTTATTCTAGATTATGATGCAGTATTAAAATAAGTTTAGCACGTCCTATTAGGCAAGCGTGCCCCAAAATATCACTGACCTGCATCCATACAGATTCACTCGAGTGTAGCAAAATAACTCAAAAAGTAATGCAGCCCTCGCAATTCAGAAATCTGCCTTGACAGAAAATGTTGTAAAATTACATTATTCCACATTCAACCCCATGTTAAAAATAGCTGAGGCAAACTCCATTTGCTTCAGCTTTTTGCGTCGGCAGTGCCGAATTCTGACGCCAATTGCGAGGGCTGTGTAATGTGTAATAACAAGGGGTAGATTTAGAGACAGATCTTCGATATAAACTCCCACCCCGACAACAAGGGGATTAGTGTAAGTGTGCAGACAGACTGATCTCATGTAAAGAAGCTATTAAATATTCATAACGTGCACTGCAGTAACTAATCGCCAAATTCAAAAGAAATAAGTGAGATCCTACATAAAAATGAGCAGTGTTGATGGGATATTAATTGATCAAGATTGAGTTACAGGAATCAGAAAAAAGTGTTGCTACACAAGTTCAGAATGACTCACTCATTGACAAAAAACAAAATAAATTTTTTTCTTCAAATCTTCTTACATATGTATGCCTTGTGCACACATAGACCAAGAAAACCCCTAGTTGACACCACCCCAGTTTCCAAGCTTTTTTAGCATGTTTAGTGGAAATGTTGAGGGTCTGGACTGCAATAATCTAGCCTTGAACTGATTACCCGGTATGACTATTACTACTCACCTTCTACACAAACAGAGGTATTTTTTTTAAACGACTGCGTTGCAGAGACTTGTGTGTTGTCATAGGTTAGCTCACAAATTAGAACCAGGCCGACATCAGTGAGATCAGGTACATATGTCAATGTGCTTGTGCCAGTCCCGTAGCATGATGGGCCAATAGCATCCTTCCATTCCCTTGTAATGTTTATTTGGATTTCAATTTCTGATAGGTCCCCCGTCCGCTTCTTGAACCAACGATAGCTGTTTGCGGACATAGGCTGACCAATTTGTCCATCGCAAGTCAGTACAATCTGCTCTGAAAGTTTGACATATTTTGGTTCAGGTCCTTGTGGGTTAACAAGTTTACACTTATCACAATCATTGTCTCCAAAGCTACACTCCCGACCACCTCTCATCTGGGGGAGTTGAGTGACACCTGTAACAAAAGATTAAATTTCAATGGTGAACAATAATCAGGCCTGTGCTGTAATGATGAACAGTAAATGTCATTCTCGTGGAGGTTTTCTATTTTCACTTTTAGGGGGTGCTATATGGGTTACCATAATATTTTGTGTTAGTATGTATTTATCTCTGAAGCCTCAATTACTGGTTACAATAGGTAACCCATTTTCTAATCGTGGTAACCTGCAACAGATTACCTGAGAAAATAGTACTGCACAGGCCGGATTAATTTACATACTTGTCAAGCCTGGCTTCATCCTTCAAAAATCCTATGATTTGTCAAGTAGGCACAACAGTGTAAAATGACAAAGGAATTCCGTTAAAATTGCCAATTATGTTTTTATGTCAGAAAATCAACCGTAAGGTTTTCAAGGTTAAATACAGTCATAAAGCATGTAAAGATGCATCAATAGACCCTGCAACAGCTTGAACATGACTATTTCAGCTAATTACACATTCCATAAATCCATGAATTACAGTACTCAAAACTTACCATGAACAGTTATGTTTCTTTTGTTTCCTGGATCAACCGTTGCTGGTGGTGAAGTTTCGCACTCAAATATGGCAGAATCATCACACTTGGTGTTATTGAGGAAAAACTCCATGTATCTGGGCGCAGCTGGTGGCGATTGAGGCCACACTCCTGTTACTTCAGCTCTATTTCTGAGATCTCCAGCAGAATTAGACCACTCTGTTATTATAGGAGTTAATGTACCTGGGGCCGGCCCATATGTTACAAGCACCTGATCATTTCTCTTTATGGATAATTGATAAATCCCTTTGGTTTCACTGCACCGGATTGTCAAGCTCCGAGTTTCAACTAATACTCCGGTACTTGGTGTAATAGTCATTTGCAACCCAGTGACTGAAAAAAGTAAGAAACAGATATATAATTACAAGTGATCATGGTGACTGATTATTATGTGACTGACAGAAGGTAAAGTCAGGTAATTTTGTCCAGACAAGACTTCGGACATGTCAGAGTCAGCGAGTCTGGAACTTCGGATAGTCCACAAGTCAGGGAACTTTAGATAGTCAGCGAAATCCATCCGATTTGAATAATCAGTTGATTTGGATTCATCATAACCAGTCAGGGGACCAAATTACAGAAGATACAAAAATTATAACCCAACAAAGTTATGAACTACATAGCATTAGGGCCATTTTCATGAAAACGTATAAATAACGGTAAAGACAAACCTGAAATTTAATTTGTGCAGTTTGATTAACAAAATGGAATTATTCAAGATCTTGTAGGCCACAAAGACTGTCTTTCTACATGTATCAACAAAGTTAGAGTCACTGTATTTAACCTCCAAAAATGGCTAGAAAAGTTTTTACCCATTCTAGCCCATGTTAAAATATCAGATCATGGAAAAGACATATTTGTAACGTAACTTTTGAATGACATTTTGAAGTGTCATTCGGTTTGACGTGTATAGAAGTACATGTAGTACAAGTATGAACACTGGGATTTTCTGCATCACACACTTGAGAATGCTAAGGGCAGACTTAGCGAAATGACGTGTTTAATAAAGAAGTTGAAATCCAGGAAATCCCAGTCTTCATATTTGTAACGGTAAAGACATTGAATTCAAGACCATTTTCTTTTAACTTACCAGTTAGTTTTACATGAATGTCACTTCAATTTTTTTAGTAACTTCGCAAAGAAATTTTTTAGTCCTTACCATTATATTCCGGTCTTTACTGTTACATTGGCAGTTTATAACGGTAAAGACAAGTTCGAATAATATGGTAAAGACAGATTATGTCAATGCATGAGGCCAGCTGAACTGGAATTAGTGTGTCTTTCATGGTAAATTTTTTTTGATATACACATTTAGATTTCTTGTGCTTTTGTTTGGTAACAATCATAAATAAGGAGTGAATAGAATTTAACCTCGCTTTCAGCTATATCATAACGAACCAACTAAGCACCACCCAGCCCAGTTCTGTTCCTGCTACTTCAAAGAAGAAATCTTTGAAGCAGCATGGAATGAGACACCCAAACATAAATAACTTAAAGAGGTAGTAGCATCATTCAAAAAATATTCCGCAAATAACAAATTTTGATAAAAGTTATTTAGTAGTGGAGATCAACTATGGTGAACGTTTTTCTGTGACCTCATTTTTTAATATCACAGGTACTGAAATCACACACTTCTCTCTGAAAAACATGATAGAACCTGCACTTGGCTCCATGGCTAGCAGTGCCTGAGATGACATCACAAAACACGCACTGGCATTCCGGGCATGATACCTTGCAATGTCATACTCGATCTCAGAACTTTTATTACACTATGTCTATGACGGCTTCTAATGTGACATCATGGACCCTGCTGGTCGTTCCTGTTTTAATGTTGTTCACTAGACCGAATTGAAGAATCTGACAATATTGGTCCGTCTTAGAAATACAAGACTTCACAACTTGAAAATCTTTTGGCAAATGAACTTGCAAGTGATCATGCTGTTCAGTTTACCCGAACAATTAAAATCATGTAGGGTAATTTCCCTAATAATTCGCGATGCAGTGATGAAACTCGCAACCTTAAAAAATTGGCTACTTTCGAATTAGTTGTCTCGCTAATTCCAGAAAAGCGCTTGTGTTCGAATTATATGTTATGCTGATTTTCACGGAAGATCCACACTGGCGGACCGCTTCACCGTGATCGTTGTGATCTATTGATAACCGTGTATTATGTTTGATATCTCTATCATATAGTTCATTTAAAAGATTCTGGACCATCCTTAAAAATATGTCAGTTGGGCGTAACCCACCCGCCTCATCAAAAAGCTACCGACCCAAAAGTTTTTATCAGCCATCTGTCACCGTAAATGTTTTTCTTTTTCTTCAACTTCAAGCAGTCCCTGTGTAGTTATTATTATCATTAAATTGCGTAGGTCGTGAATTTGTCCGCCAGAGTTGCAAGTTTCAAGAATGAAATACAAAGAAAATATAGTCTACGAAACGAAAGAAAAATCTGCCCTCCCGTTGTTGTTGTTGAAAAGCGATATGGGTGTTGAAAACTTTTGTGCCTTACTTCCCTATTTTGAAAGTGAACTATTCATCGGGACGCCTTGTGGGATTACAACACCGGGCCAATGGAAGTTTCCATTACCGCAATAGGGATGATAGACTGACAGTAGTGCAACACGTGCCTGCAGTCAGTCGACGATATTTCCCGGCTAAATCTGTACCGTGATGCCGACGAGATCAGGGTGCATATTTTATGTTCGTCCGCTCCATGAAGTTGATTCCTCATTGATTACAAACTGGATTATCATGTTGTTGGAAACACTGACGTCTGTCATTTTATTACATGGAAACGTCCATTGGATTGGTGAGTGAATAAACACAAGCACCAATGTCTGTTGACATCTCCGCGTAGCACAAATGAAATACTCAACTACTCCCTTGCCATGCTTGCTGCAGTCAAAATGTATGAGACACATCATGCAGATCAGAAGAAATGAAATAATGGCTCCCTCGACATAGGAGTTGTGCACAAACTAACTATTATGCCGAAGCCCGACAGGGACAAGCAGAGGGAAACATTTATATCTTTGTCCTTCCATATCATCTGTTTATTAAAGAAAATGAGACATCAAAAATATCATTCAAATTGCCCTTAAATAATTTCTATTGATCAAGTAGGTGGCTCAAAATTAGTTCAATCTTGAACGTGGCTCGACTGGGCTCGCTCGACTGGAGTAAGCCCAGTCGAGCGACGTTCAAGATTGAACTAGCTCAAAATGGCCAGTTGATGGGCATTTTCGCAGAACCCGGTTAGTGACTTCTGATCATAGTTCTATGATATGGAGAATTCGCAACAACAAAAACTGAACTTTTGTATTTTATTTCTGTGTCAACGCGTATCGCTAGTCACGATTTAGTTGTACAGAAATTATTCTGAGTAACAAATTATTCTTATTAACATATTCACTTTACTTTCAGCCGCACGAACTCCATGACGAAAACGGGAGTGTTCGAATTTATTGTTTCACAGGTATATTGAAAATGCTCCCATTTTTGTTTTACTAGGATGGAAAAAATCACGACCGGGGAAAAATCTGCCGTTTTCTAATTAAATTTGGAAGGTGAATTATTAGGGAAATTACCGTACCTCTTTAACTGACAGCTTACCTCACTAACAGTAAAGACACACAATAAGTGAAACACAGACTTTTTTTTCCCAAATTTGTAGAAAACATGTACTCTGTGGCCAAAAGGCAGAGGGAAAATGACTGCCCACACCCAGGTACTTTTAACAATGACAGTGGTGCCCTCTATGATATTTCTTGTGCTAAATTTCTGCAAAAAACTTTCCTGATAATGGTAAAGACAGTTGGATAAATCTGTTTTGTAATATTTTTCACATGTCAAGATATGTGAAATGAAGAGGACTTTTATAACAGTGTCCAACAGAAAGATTCCATTATTAAATACTGTGTTGTTAACGTGCATTTGCAACGATAATGGTAAAGACAAATTCATTTCCAGAGTTGAAAATGCAATCTTTTAAAGCAGTTATCTTCAGCCAAACTTATATCTGTAAACGGGCATAACTCTGTAAAATATGGGTCGAGGGGAGTCACTTTCGATAGGCATCTGAGTTGGCACTGTGGAAAATAAGAACCAAGACGAATAAGCTGTACCGAACACGGATCTGCAGATATATTGTACATCCAGCTACAGATAACAAAATCGGAGATTATTACATCCAAAAGGGGCATACATGTAACTCAATAAGCAGAGGAGAGTAATCCTTTTTTGGCTTGCAGAATACAACAATATGAATAAGTTTCAAAAAAATATAGTAGCTAAACACCGAACACAGTTCCTCAGATACTTTGGTTACATTCATGCATAAAGGACAGAAATAGAAATTGATATATCAGTAAAGGGGCACAACTCTGTAAAATATGGGCCGAGGGGAGCCACTTTCGATAGGCGTCTGACTTAGCACTCTTTGAAATAAGAACCGAGATGAAAAAGCAGTACCAAACATGGATCTGTAGATAACTTGTACATTCAGCTACAAATAACAAAATCGGAGATTATTACATCCGAAAGGGGCATAACTCCATAAGCCGAGGCGAGTAATTCTTTATTGGCTATAAACAAAGGACTGTAGACATTCAGGCATATAAGACAGAAATAGAATGTATCTGTAAAGGGGCAGAACTAAAGGGGAGCCACTTTCGGTAGGCGTCTGACTTAGCACTAGATAAATAAGTTTTGAAAACTTGGTGGTTGAGTCTCGAGCGGTTTTGCCTAAAATGTTGTTATAACGGATGGATGGACGTACATGGCGACGACAATACCCCGAGGCCAAAATGGCCGAGGGGTAAAAACTATAAACTGTTTAATCATCTGACGTTTCTAGCAAATCTTTGGCTCTAAAATGAACAAAATGTAAACAAATTGTCTTACCATTATTTGTACATTTTCATGAAAATGGGGCCATTAACTTGAGAAGTTTAAAGTTCTGGTGCCTACATGTATGTTTGTGAAAGAGTTCAGCCCTCCCACTTTCAACCTGAAAACGACATTAAATCCTACCACTCGCTCACTCACTTTCAAATGTGCTCCGATGCTTCTGCAGTACCCTCACAAGATCATAGATTTGACCAAAAATGTTACATGAACACGTACTATCATCTTCACGACGTCGCAGTTTTTGTGAGCCAAAGGCGAACTCTTGACCAACTTGCATAGCAAACCGCGTTCCGCCCACACTCCAGTTACGTGACCTAGAAAAACTGCACTGATAGTATATAATACGTTTGGGTTTTACTTTCGCTGCTAAACTATTCGCTGATACCGAATGTAAAATATTTAATCCAAGCACGCATAATAAAATATTAATGGATAGACCAGTGAAATTTTATAGAAATCCGTGCGTTTCAGCCCAGTTCAAGTCCTTCACTTCAGTGGGAAGGTGAAGTCGGACACACTGACATCGCGGGCCGCCTTTAAAGCTTCTGTGTTTTCTACCTTTGCCTGGCTTGTTGGATGTTTGATGGTAGATGAATGGGTTTATTTTCTCTTCAAATAGATTTTGTTTTAAACTATGTTTCCTTTATATTTATTAATATTCATGGTTGTTGAAAAGGTGCAAGTTCATCTGCCACTGGATATCACACAAGCTATGATGTTTTCGAATCTGTCGTCACGGTCGCCATGGTCGCTGTGCTTGAGTGATCTTATTGGTCAATATGTACAGGATGCCGCTGTGTGTTGTTGATCGCGATACATTGCCCAAGCGGACCAGGGGCTATATCTACCATACAGATAGAGATACCCCTGGTTTTAGCGAGGATGGTACTCCATCAGTAGTACCTTTACTTGAATAAGGTTATACATGTAACATAAATTTGCACAGTAAACATACATGTAGAGGAGTGAGTGAGTGAGTGAATAGAATTTAACGTCGCTTTCAACATTATTTCAGCTGTATCACGACGAAACAACTAAGCACCACCCAGCCCAGTTGTGTTCCTGCTACTTCAAAGAAGAAATCTTTGAAGCAGCATGGAACCAGACACCCTCCATCCACCCTATAAAACACTGAGGACAGCGCACAAGACACAGACAGGACGCTTACATGGTGCAATAAAGACAAGTGATATTACAGTGCTAGACATCACACCATCTAGTTCCTGTTGCTCCTCAGCAAAATGCGTTGAAGCAACAGGAACCAGTAGAGGATCTTACATAGCAGTACGCCAATAAAATGAGCACTATAGATGCGGAGACGATGCGCAGACGATGCGGAAACGATACGCGCACGATGCGCAAACGATCTCCGCACGATGCGCATACGATCTCCGCACGATGCGCAAACGATCTCCGCACGATGCGAATAACGTGCGGAGTTCCCTCGGAGATCATGCGGGCATTTATAGACTGCCACTTCGCACGATGCGCAAAGAATGCGTACAATTTATCATTGTCGTTAATTCGTAATTCCATCTGCAAACTGTGTGTTCTTTATAATATTTCTCAATAATCTTTCAGTTAAACACGAGATATGTGTCTGAATCTGAATTATTTTATGATTTTACGACCTCCTTCGCCCGGCTTCGGTCCTGGAGAAACTTTCAAACCAGTCGCAATAAAGAGGTGCGAAAACGTGCCCCGATGGCGATAGGTTTTATTGTAGCATGAACCGAATGTGCTGATTGAGAGTATTATTCGTAGATGAACCTAACTTGAAAAAATGATACTCGTAGTCCATATGATAGCACCGAATGCAATGTTAGACAACCAGAATCTAATGCCGAAGTCTTTCGCGCCATTGCTTGTTTACTACAAAAACACAGCCAATGAAAACATGGGATCCCCGGAACTCCGCCCACTGTAAACAAATTAATGGGTCACAGACCAGCACGTGATTGCGGGAGAAGTTATTTGTTTCCAGTTTCTAAAGAATGTGGGAAATTTACAACCGAGTGTCATTAATGAAATATAGAAGCGGCTTCCCTGTCGGGATAAATATCGGAAGATTTAAAACATACTACTCAATTTATTGCAGACATTAGATGAAATACTAGGACTGAATATTTCCGAATATTTACGTGTGTGTGAGACACAAACAATGTTCTATATTTATACTGTCGACGAATAGGAGTCTGTGTGTTTACTGATTATCCGTACGGCCGTAATAGTAACTTTTGCCACGGCCCCTACAATTGCAAGATTTCCTTGTGGAATGTGCATAATTACAGAGCCACTTCACACAGAATACAAATATTTTACATTTTGATTTTCATTAGAGGTAAATCCAGCGTGTCTGTCAGTTTCTTCTGTCTTCTTCTTGCCTACTTTTCTTTTCCCTCTGTTAACTTTTGAGCACTTATATCAATCAACTTCAAATTTTTGGGGGAAGATACCTGCTATATTTTTCACAGAGAAAGTGACCTTGCAGATTTTGAAACCACTGACATATATATTAATTCAAGAATATCTCCGTGCCATTTCCAGGAGCTACAGGTAAAAGGTGAAAAGATCATGTGATTGTTTTTTTTTGTTTTTTTTTGTTTGTTTGTTTTTTTTCAGCTTTTTTTTGTGCCGATTCTGATAGATGTTCATGTATATATACATTTCTTCAACAACTGAATTTGAGAGAGAGTGACCTTGCAGATTTTAAAACCACTGACATATATATATTAATTCAAGAATATCTTCGCGCCATTTCCAGGAGCTACAGGTAAAAGGTGAAAAGATCATGTGATTGTTTTTTTATTATCTTTTTTTTGTGCCGATTCTGAAAGATGTTCATGTGTATATACATTTCTTCAACAACTGAATTTCACAGAGAGAGTGGCCTTGCAGATTTTAAAACCACTGACATATATATATTAACTCAAGAATATCTCCGTGCCATTTCCAGGAGCTACAGGTGAAAGGTGAGAAGATCAGGTAATTGTTTTGGGTTTTTTTTTTAGCTTTTTTTTTGTGTCGATCCACCTGGGGGAAAGTTGAAATTTCATATCCCGATAGTAATTCCTGCAACACCAAAGCACCCATTATCATATAAACATCGGTAGCCCCATTTGCTCAAATTTGACAGCAGCTCAGCTCCATAGTAAAGATGTCTCGCAATATTATTTAGTGTATTCTACACAGAAATATACTAACACTCTGAAAAAATTAGATTGAAATTCAATCTGAATTGAAGATAATCAAATCAATCTGAGATTGAAATTTCCAGTCTATTAGATGGAATACATGCAATCGGAAAGATTTTGTTATGATTATATATTCCCCTTATATCTATGTTTTCTCTTCTCGCCGTGCATCATAATTGTTCGTTCATGTTTAGTCCCGAAGTGTATTGTATTGTTTAATGTAGTTCAATGTGCGAGGCGCAGTTATAAGCTCGTCTTAATGCGCTCCCACTTGCAAAAAAAAATGCAATAAAGCATCGTTTAAACCAAAGATTTTTCGCGGATTCCAATATATTGAATTTTCACTCTAATTGTTTTTGAGAGTAAAACAGTCGTGTGCGCTCAGAAGAATATCACAATTGTGTTTATCACCTCTTAGGATCAGATCACCATGAAGATATGTGGTTTGCCCAACATATCGAGCTCTAAAAACTCACCATAGCCATTAAGCATTAGTTTACTGAGTTTTTGAATTGATTACTTAGAATTTTGTTTGATCGTCGCTATATAGCTGAAATATTGCTGAATGCGACGTTAAGCCTTAATTCTCTCTCTCTCTCTCATAGCCATTAAGCTCAGTCAATATTTGGATGGGTGACCGGGTGCTGTACTGGCTGGGCTGATCAGTGTCCAGGGTAATAGGAACTGTGAGCACTCTAGCGTTCTGGCACAAGGAGGCACCGACGTGATATGACTGAATCAAGGTTGAAAACAACATTAAACCCTACTACTCGCCCACTCCAAAAAAGACTGGGAACACTAGGTCTAGACACAAACAGGTTTATCTCCACTGACTAATGAACCCTTATAGGTATACGAAGTATCATCTAGAAACTGGATAATATTGATAAGACTTCGCAATGATATTTTTCAGTATCGTGCCGGTATATGGCATGATTCTCAAATTGAAAATCTACATTTGATTGAAGGGATAGGTTTCAAAATGTTACAAATTTATCCAATCAAGAATCAACCTTCTTTTCAAATATTGGCAGTTAGCAAAATATTCTGAACATTTTAAAATGTTTAGAATTTTTTTCTTATAATAATAAATGTCTGTAAGATATCTGTGTAATTAGTAATTGTGGTAAATGCCCATTGACAATATTTAAGCAAAAATTAGGTTTTCATAAACATTGAATCCCTATACATATATGTTTGTTTTTTTGTTCTATATTGACTATATGAGAACATCAGAATGCCAAAAAAATGTCCAGTGGAATATCAGTGATATTCTTCTCGTACGGTATTGCAAAGTATCAACCAAATGCCTGTCCTGAAATCGTTTTTAGTCTGTTACAGCCCGGTTAGCAGGAAACTTGTGCACGTGAACCAAGGTAGTAAATGACTGCTCCCTTTCATACCAGCCAACAACTAGGTCACCACTGGATTTCCCAGTTTAGCATTTCTCACATCATATTTCCCCGTTCTGAAGTAGCTGGAATTATTTTCTCTGTCCCTTTATGTGTATCAATAATGTGCAGCATTCATTCATTAAACGGAAAGAGAGGAAGATATTTTGTTATCATATTTTCGAGTGTCACTATAATTCGGTCAAGCCGACTCATCGTCAATCACTGACATGCTTTGCCCATCCTAACTCTGAACTTCGTCAAACTGGAACGGTAGAACGATCTCTCTTTTGAAGTTCTAGATTTCTTGGCTTTATTCCGTCCATGTAACTGTACATATAAAATGTATTTATTGCATTGTTGACACTTTCGATTGTATGCTTTTCTCTCTTGCCGGAAAACGGACTTGGTTATTTAGCGCACGATGTCCGCATGATGCGATCGGGAGCTGGACTGCCAGCTTCACTGCAGGAACAAGCTTTTCATGTTCGCGCACGATGCGAGGACCGTTTGCGCACGATGCGGAGATCGTTTGCGCACGATGCGGAGATCGTTTGCGCACGATACGTAAAGGGTTTGCGCACGATGCGAAGAGGATGTAGTGGTCATTTTATTGGTGTACTGTAGCATGACTGCCCGGTTATTGGACAGGCCCTATTATTGGACACCTAGACCCAGGGGGGCTATTTTCTGGGAATATTACATGACATACAAATTTAATTTTACAGTTGAGTTACAAAGACATGCTAATAAATTTCTGTTTACTCCCGGAATTTGTGCACGTTCAGCCCTCGTGCGGGTCGGAAATAGTGTCACAATTTTGGGTAAAAAAATGCGTCAGAAAATTTCCCCCAGTTTCTCAGTTTCATTCCTCATTGCAGGTTTGATTAAATTCAACGAAATTTAACTGAAAATGTTCCTACAAATATAGAGAATCTTGATTCTGAATCTCAGTGTGCAACGAGACAGGCGTTTGGCAGACGATGTATATTTCTACCCGCCACTCGGTCTAAAAATAGAAGACCGGGAGCAGCCAGTTTACGATCTAGCACAACATGTGGCTCACACTGGCAATAGCATCGATTGACAGCCAAGGATAATGGACACTCCCAAAAACTGCAAAATTGTGGACCGGGTTCAATCTTCGATGCTATTCCAAAACTCATTTGTGGACTACAGTGCGGATTCATGTTTAAATATTCTTGGAGGTTTACTAAAGACTGTGGGACAAACAATTTGACAGTAAGTGGATTAGTTTCAAATAAATCCATCACTGAAAAAGTGTCCAATAACTGGGCGCAAACTTGCATTTTCATACCGTGGATGGTCCCTGCGTTTTAACTATTCCCAGTCTCTCTCCGTATTTTTTCTTCAATATTTTTTTATGACGATTTATCACTAAAGATGTAGTCCTTTGTCCAGTGTTACTTTCTCGGCCGTGTACATGGTGTACGTGGTCGCATGGCCGCCCTGCAGATTCTTATTCATAAAAAGTGTCCATTAACCGGGCAGTCATGCTAGTTTGTTTTTTTCATAATGGAATAAAATCACTCTACAATGAAGTGTATTTTTTACTACATTCCTAGTCCTTTTACCATGAAAACACAATCGATGGTGGTTTCCTGCGATGCTGAATTAGAAAATATATGTTAGTAAAGTAACCTAGATACATAGACGTAACCGATATAATCGGATATAATGGACAATGAGGTGTTAATAAATTCATTCCAGAAGTAGCACGTTTAGCTTCATAGTTTATAGCGGCGCTATAGCTACCTCGATCTGCAATAATACAGATGGCGCTCATACTTTTTATAACGGGCCATAACTGCTAACAATGCATTATTTCATGGACAAGGGGATGCAAAAAGAAAGAAAAAATGTTAGAAAAACACTATCCCGTACGTCAATTACCTGGAGAATAGAGTACTTGCGGCAAAATTATTGGGGGGTTGGGGCTATGAATATACATGTTACTTTACACGATCAAAATTATCCCAAGAGGGCTAGTCAGCAGTGGTTGGTGATCAGAGCCAATTCAAAGACGCTCTGGACCGATCAAAGTCTTCTTTAACTTGGAAGCTATCAAAACTTTCTTTTTTATTGTGTTTCCTTCTTTCTTTTTTTTCCTTATTTGCACACAAGTGTACGGCTTCCAATGCCCTTGAGAATCGTATTAATATTATCACAGAATGTATAAATAGCTGTAATGTCCCAGAGTAATGATAAATCCCGTAAAAAGCAAACTAGGTACCGGTATAGGAAATATAGCTTGGAAACGGCTGGGCACTGACATGTGCAGCGGTTGGATAATAGTAGGGCCTACGACCCTCAAAATGGCGGATTGTCATGTATTCACATAGGGCAGAAGGGGTTTTTCGTTCACTTAGTGTTCAGGTTGATCTGTAGTCTAAGATAAATGGAGCATGCATATGAAAATTACACTGATTGGTAGCTCTGCTTATGTGTTACTAAAGTGTCCAATCAAAAGAGTGAAAATCTAATTCACAGGGGAGAGGAGAATAATTATGTAAACAGTACTGCTGGAGGTAGAAACCGATCAGTGGAGGCAGTTTCCGATCACCCCTAATTTTTAACATGAAAATTTTTTTTTTCAGCTTTTTGTGTTGTGAATTTGTTAAAGCACTCATTATTCTGCAACTTAGAGTGATACAATCATTAAATGTAATGATAATTCATATCATTCAACTGTTTTATGTAAGTGCCCTTATGCCCCACTTTTAGAGATCCTTCTCACAGCTGGTACTTCCCATTAAAATAACATGAACCGAACCAAAACTGCCTCCAACATCAGTAGAGATATTTTTTCCTTAAAACTAGTAATTTTTATATCAGAAGGATAATGGAATTATTTTACAAAGGATGATTATTTACCGAAGCAGTTAAGCTAAATGAGGGAATAACCGACTTCAAAAATATTACAAGTCAATGTGACAAATGGAAGGGATGAAGTAAGCCTATAGCTTATCTCTCATTTTTAAGGATATATATAGATTCTGGGGAACATTTGCACGGTGGGGTGCATTATTTCTGAAGGAGTAATTCTTGTGTATTTCATGGAAAATTTCCCTGGAGTAGGGTAGGAATCCACAGAAGCAATATTTGGTTGTGAAATGTTGTACTGATGCTAAAGATCCCAAAACAAGACAACAACTAAGAGGGTGATTGAAAACTACCTCCGATCGAAAATACCCTCCACGACCCTATACAACAACAACAACAACGAGAAATCAGTCTGAGCGGCAAGAAATTCGATTGAGAAATTCGCCAGCCCCAGTCGATTCATGTGTGTCCGTATCACAAAAACAGTTAACTATAGTGCGGTACATCATAATCCATGGCCGTGCCTCCCTGACTGCTTACCTGACGAAGGTGTCATAAACACTATCGTTAACACAAGTAGCTCTAACGGAAATTTCAACTCCATTTTGGTTTGATCGAGTTTCGATCCTTGGGAAAATGTCCTCCTAAAACTCTGCCCAAGCCTGATAGCTGTCCGTTGACCTAAATTTCTTCACGCGAACTTGTCTGCTGCACAATTCGTAAGCCAATGGCGATATCTAGACGTTCTAGGTCATCGGTCTCGACTACACAGGTATTTATCCCCCACAATGCACTTCTGATGATCAAAGCTGGGGCCGTTCCATGACAGGTAAAATAATGAGGCTCCATACGAGTGGTTCGTCTGGTGTGACTATTTCCTTCCAACCTGGTTCGTACGTTTCAATTTGAATGTCCACAAGAAAAAACACATCTAGACCGTTGCAGACTGATACTTTACTAGCCCCAGCTGGGACAGTAGTCCGTGAGCTACAGGGGCTCACCTTGCACCCCCCCCACTACAGACCGAAACTATGTTTTTTATGTGCTTTAGGACATGTCAAATAAGAAACAATTTGTTAACAGTCGATAAACTGGGACTCACTACCCTTTTAATCACTTTGAAATTACTCCTGTGTTAATAAGTACAATTTTTGTGACAATAGGGGTAGGGTTACAAGAATAGTCTTATCTTCCATAATTATTATCCAATCTTTATAATGTTGGCCACATATTATTCAACATTGATTGCTGCATCGAATATTTACAAGATAATATCACTATTTGTTGGGTATGACGTCACACAGGGACCATACATACAAAAGTAGCAGTAGTAGCGAAAGCGGGCGTTTTGGGGTGCGTGAGGGTGTGCTTGAGCGATTGAGGGACCATTCTTGGTTCGAATGCGTCGGGTGAGGTGTCAAAGTGAAGCCCTCGGTATGTAGACCACGGCTTGACGGATCTCCACATGATCTGTGATGTCATTGGTGACGTCATCAGTAGGAGTAGTAGACAAAGTAGGCATTTTGAGGATGCGGAGGAAGGTTTTTGGGGTAGAGATGGACCATCCGTGGTCTAAATGGACCGTGTGGGGTGTCCCTCTGCATCTACATGCAGAGAGTTACAAGAGGACACCCCACACGGTCCATTTAGACCACAGATGGTCTATCTCTACCCCAAAAACCTTCCTCCGCATCCTCAAATGCCTACTTTGTCTACTACTCCTATTGATGTCACCAATGACATCACAGATCATGTGGAGATCCCTCAAGCCGTGGTCTACATACCGAGGGCTTCACTTTGACACCTCACTCGACGCATTCGAACCAAGAATGGTCCCTCAATCGCTCAAGCACACCCTCACGCACCCCAAAACGCCCGCTTTCGCTACTACTGCTACTTTTGTATGTATGGTCCCTGTGTGACGTCATACCCAACAAATAGTGATATTATCTTGTAAATATTCGATGCAGCAATCAATGCTGAATAATATTTGGCCAACATTATAAAGATTGG
>JAVTVY010046190.1:0-20864 GCA_036873755.1 Hanleya hanleyi | reverse complement strand
TCTTCTCCTCCAGGATATAGGCCGTCTTCTCCTCTAGGATGTTGGCTTAGAAAGTCTTCTCCTCCAGGATATAAGCCGTTTTCTCCTCTGGGATGTTGGTCGTCTTCTCCTTCGCGATGTAGGCCCTCTCCTCCTCCGGGGTTTAGGTAGTCTTCTCCTCCAGGATATAGGTCGTCTCCTCCAGGATGTAGGCCCTCTTCTTCCCCGGGGTTTAGGTAGTCTTCTCCTCCAGGGTATAGGCAGTCTTCTCCTTCACGATGTAGACCCGCTTCTCCTTCGGGGTTTAGGTAGTCTTCTCTTCTCCTCCAGGATATAGGCCGTCTTCTCCTCTAGGATGTTGGGCTTAGAAAGTCTTCTCCTTCAGGATATAGGCCGTTTCCTCCTCTCGGATGTTGGTCGTCTTCTCCTTCGCGATGTAGGCCCTCTTCTTCTCCGGGGTTTAGGTAGTCTTCTCCTCCAGGATTCAGGTAGACTTATCCTCCAGGATATGGGCCGTCTTTTCCTCTGCGATGTACACTGTCTTCTCCTTCGCGATGTAGGCCTTCTTCTCCTCCGGGGTATAGGTAGTCTTCTCCTCCAGGATATAGGCCGTCTTCTCCTCCAGGATATAGGCCGTCTTCTCCTCCAGGATCTAGGCCGTCTTCTCCTTCACGATGCAGGCCCTCTTCTCCTATGGGGTTTAGGTAGTCTTCTCCTCCAGGATATAGGCCGTCTCCTCCAGGATGTAGACCGTCTTCTCCTTCACGATGTAGGCCCTCTTCTCCTCCGGGGTTTAGGTAGTCGTCTCCTCCAGGATATAGGCCGTTTCCTCCTCTAGGATGTAGGCCGTCTTCTCCTTCACGATGTAGGCCCTCTTCTCCTCCTGGGTTTAGATATTCTTCTCCTCAGTGGTTTAGGTAGTCTTCTCCTCCAGGATATAGGCCGTCTTCTCCTCCAGGATCTAGGCCGTCTTCTCCTTCGCGGTGTATGCCTGCTCCTCCGGGGTCTATAGGTTGTCTCCTCCTTCAGGATATAGACCGTCTTCTCCTCTTCGATGTAGACTGTCTTCTCCTTCTTCTCCTCCGGGGTATATGTAGTCTTCTTCTCCAGGATTTAGGTAGTGTTCTCCTTTAGGATATAGGCCTTCTTCTCATCCAGGATCTAGGCCGTCTTCTCCTCCGGGGTTTAGGTAATCTTCTCCTCCAGGATTTAGGTAGTCTTCTCCTCCAGGATATAGGCCGCCTTCTCCTCTAGGATGTGGGCCGTCTTCTCCTCGCGATGTAGGCCCATTTCTCCTCCGGGGTTTAGGTAGTCTTCTCCTCTAGGATGTAGGCCTTCGTTTCCATCACGTAGACCGTCTTCACTCAAATTTCATTGAATTTCACTCAAATTTTAGTGAATTTCACTCAAGTTGAGTGGGATGAATTTCCACTCTTATGCTTGAGTGAATGTCACTCAAGTTGAGTGCATTTAACTCAAGTTGAGTGAAAATCTCACTCAAGCATGAGTGGGATGAATTTCCACTCTTACTTGACTTTTTCCACTCAACTTTTTTTAGAGAGAATGACCGTTTTCATGTCGGTCTGAATAGCGATCTGGCCTATCTGAATTATAGATTCACGATATGAAGAGGTTAAACAAAAAATATTCCGATTCCGTTTTACTCTCCCGCTGATAGTAGACCAGCCACCCAACCCAAAGATGGATAGAAAACTTTTTGATGGCATCGCGTGTTAAAAGCTGTCACCCAGGCTTAATCAACTCTACATGGTGTGCAGATAACGATGTGACCGGATGACATTCTCACTTTTGACCTTTAAGGTCATTTTTGAGGTCATAAAGGCCATTAGAGGTCAAATAAGGATAAAGCATCTATTTTTTGCGATATCTTCGTAGAGGAAGATTGATTGCGACTGATTTTTTTAACTTGCTTCATTTTTCTTCTGGTCTTACTTACTGGTGATTTGCATATTCACAGATGCAATGGATTATGGGACATTTCAACACTACCAGACCTTGGGGGGGGGGCATTGTGGCCCCCTTCCCAAACTGTCTGTCCTATCTTCGGATCGGCAAAAAATTGGGAGCTGACACTCCATGGCTTTGTAGTTTATCATATTGGGGTCATGTTGAACCTATTTGCATAGCTTCGAGCAGAAAATCATTGGTAAATTCAAAATGGCGGCCATGTGGCGTATCGGAAAAAATGTTGTTTTCGTCATTTTTGGTTCAAATTCCTACTTTTCTGCGAGAAAAAGGGGACAAAAACTATTTCATTTTACATCAGATGATTATTTACTAAGTTATCATGCAGTTTTTGTGAAGAAAACACAAATAAAAAAATTGAGAAATAGTCTCCAAAAAGGTTTTTTTTGGAAATGAAGTCACTGTGACGTTATCACGTGGCCATTTTGGATTTTTTAAACATTTTCTCATAGAGCTTGATCCAATGGTATAGTGTGGTAAGATTCAGCTCCCTAGCTCGAGGGACAAGAAAAACATTTAGAGGGAGCAATGACCCCAAATTAGTGAGCCAAACCAAAAAGATGGCGGCATCGTTTGTTAAAAGCATAATCAACTCTACATGGTGTGGGGATTGAGATGTGATCAGATGACATTCTCATTCTTTACCTTGAAGGTCATTTTTTAGGTAATGAAGGTCAAGAGATGTCAAATACGGATAAGTCGACTATTTTTTTCCAATATCTTCGTATAGCAAGAACACTTACCACATTATGGTTGGTAATATTTGATTAGGTGATTTGCGTATCCACGGATACAAAGCATTATGTGAAAATTCAATATAGCATCCACCTCTGATCCCCTTGCTATGTGTAAGTGTAGTGCCCCATTGATCTGGTTCTAATCCCCCATCCGCATGATCGAAACTTCAAACTTATAAGTTTTATAGCTCAATTGACAAAATTGCCCGTCAACAAAGGAAATATTTTATGGCGCTCGTGATTGTTGGACAGGACCGGACTGTGACCAGCTGGAAGCTACGCACAGAAACAGTTGTTAACATATGTGGTATTGCTCTTGTACAAGTAGCTTGTCTACCAGTCAGATGCGAGATAAAGTGGTTTAGATATTCTTTTTGGAATTCCATAAAAATGGAGGGAGATGGGTACCCGTGTTCGTAGTCAATGGTCAGGATAATTACCTTTTACCAGGTGTCCCTAGCTGTTTGTAGTTAGATGGTCAGGAATATTACCCTTGATTAGGTATCCCTCTTTGCAGTCAGATGGCCAGGATAATTACCCCTTATCAAGGAACTGGCTTGTCACCTAACCATACCAAGGAGGCCTTAGCTTAATTTTGTCAGAAGAGTTAAACAGAATTTGATGATCAGACAATTACATATGGTAGTTGCTGGATGATTTCATCATTGAAGGAAACAAAAATTTTCAACCAGGATCATAGAATTCAACATTATACAGCGAAGTTTGCCATGAAGAGATGCATATAGTCACTCTTTTGCGACGCGGGTTTACCAGTTGATAGCTGAAGACAGATTGAATTGTCAGTCTGGTAACCGCCAACAAACAATCCTCGATGTGGCCTCTGGTACCACCAAATGCTTGGCGACTCTTACAAGCTCTCGTTGAATCAGAAGAATTTATTATAACGGAGAATAACTCATTTGTTTAATTGTTCATGAGGTGTCCACACCAGCCAACAATAAAATTTCGAAACGGAATTGTCCTGGTGTGCAATCATGAGTTATGCTTCACTTTTGGATGGATGCCCAGAATGGCGCGACCACACATCCCCTATTACCGACTCAAGCGCTATTCGATCCATGGATCGAAGAGGAGGGATGATACCATAGTTCTGTTAACTTGAAATCGTGCATGTGAGATGTAAGCGACGCCAGACCTATTAGACCTGATGCCACCGTACTATGACTAAATTTTTCTGCCATGTACCAGTTCTAGGAAATCTGCTGAAGAATGTGTGAATATTGTAGAAGATTACAAAAGCGCTTTAAGGTTTGCCCAAATAGCAGTTTGAAATCCGGTGTCGTGAGTGATAGATGAAAGGAGGGGTAAAATTTTGAATTCTTGGGGCAAGAGGCCTTATATGTGTCAAGTCTGCACAAAAGCCGTTGCCGGTATGCGAATTAATACAGGTTTACGATCCAAAAAATTGCATGTTATTTGAGATAAGAAAAATGTTCCATATTGGACTAAATCAACGATTAACCAAATTTCTGAGGACATCTCATGGCCACCATTTGAAATCCATGTGTGAACCGTTACACCTAGGATTATGTGAAGTTCACTGCAATTCAAATAAGGGATAAGTTCCTAATGAAGGAAGGGTCACACCAGAAGCTGTGTCCTCTCCCACCAGGCCTGGTAGGTTTAATGTCATCAGCTAGAGGCTGTCCTAGCTTATTATTTTAGGTTTTATGTGTGGTCCAATGAACTATATGTGCTGCCACCTATGCTAATAATGTTGCAGTATGAATCACCCTCATATTTTCTGGTGGGTCAGTAAATACAATATTTAGTGGATGTATATGACAGCCATATTGGAAAATGAACTGGATATATCCAATTCACCCCAACGACTCGAAAATACACGACTATTAGATCTCTTGATGCTTTAACTCTCAGAAAATGTCTCAGCCATTCTATCCCAACAATATCACGAATTAAGTAGATGTCTGGTGAAATAGGCGGCCATTATATTTTTGACATTTTGGGGGTCAAATGCACAAATACAGCTTGGCATACGCCATTTTCAGAATCAGCAGGTCCAAATTTTGTAAAAAAAAAAGCATTATACCACATTCTACACACAAATGCCTTGATATGTACTTTCCAGAGCTCTTTTCCGGTTTTGGGACTAGTAAAAAGAACAGATTTCCGACCCTGTTAGCAGGTACATGCTCAGATGAAGCCGGCGTTCACTTCGGGAGTGTCACTTCAGTGGCCATAAAGATGTCGTATAATGCCTTGCTGTCAGATGTGCATACGCGTAGTAAATGATACCGAAAATACATATATTACATATGGCCGCCATTTTGAATTTCTCACGATTCCAATCTGATGGACAAGGATCCACAATGATCCAAGTGTGTTCAGATATAAAGTTGGAAGCTCGCCTTGTTTACCAGTTAGTAATCGCCTTGTTAAACAGTTACAATTAGTAGTT
The DNA here is from genome assembly GCA_036873755.1 of Hanleya hanleyi. Taxonomy (NCBI): domain Eukaryota; kingdom Metazoa; phylum Mollusca; class Polyplacophora; order Lepidopleurida; family Hanleyidae; genus Hanleya; species Hanleya hanleyi. The sequence continues at coordinate 15,722 of JAVTVY010046190.1, read as the reverse complement.
ATATGTATGGGCAACTTAGACTACTTCAGAGTATGTTTTGCTTTACTAGGCGCCATATTGAATTTTCCCATGATCATTTGTACCAGTGATTATGCAAATATTTTAAAAATGAGCCCACTTGAACAAAATATCAAGTGTTAAAGATTGAGCCAGCTTCAATCTTTAATTACTAAGCTTTCACGAAAAGTTTGATAATATATCCTTATTTGAACCCACGTGACCTATTTGGCCTAAAAATGACCATTAAGGTCAAAAGCGAGAATGTCATCCGGTCACATCTCAATCCCCACAACATGTAGAGTTGATTAAGCGTGGATGATTGCTTTTAACACGCGATGCCATCAAAAGTGTTTTTTCGTCTCTTGGCTGGCCTACTATGACCTCTAGAAAACAAATCGATAGTTATTTCTGCCATATATCATCTGAAATCCGATTCAATGCTTAGTTTGGAACCGTTATGAATGTACTTATCAAAACATATGGCTTGAGAGAAAATGACTTTCCGATTTGACAATCATTCCATAATTCCGATTCATAATCAGAATTGGGTGTTTCTCTACAGAAAAATGTGTGTTACTGCAGCTGCAAATCGGGAATTCCTACATTGCGAAAAATGGTTGTTTTTAATACAATTTGGTAATAAAATTGCTTCAACACAAATGTTTTCTTTTGGACTCAACACTACTTCGTGTTGAAAGAAATATACCAACACAAAATTGTGTTGTTTTCAAAACCAATTCATGTTGATTTTAACACGAGTTGTGTTATTTTAAACACAATTCTGGTGCTAAACTGGCTTCAACACAATTTTTGTTCGCAGTGTACTGTACAATCTTTCCATTTACATTGGTTGTAGGCCAAGGTACTAGACTGTCACTGTGGAAACAAACCTGTTATAGGTATTATTGGTCGCTCAAATAATTACCGAAACAAACATATGTCGGGCACAAGTCTCTTTTCTTTGTTATCTTCCTCTAGTTCTATAATTCTGGGGGAGAGGTCAATGTTATCTCTATTTTCAAACATACAGACCAAAGTCAGGGGCATAATGTGCTCGTTCTATCATCCTGACGACATACGCTGGTTGCTGTGTTGCTGCTCTTGGATCTGCGCATATAAAAAATATATAAAAGAAAAATTGTGCAAGGCCCGTTGGCCGAGTGGTATCTATAGATCGCCGAGATATGGGGCTGGCGATTAGGCGCCTTATTAATCCCGCATGTGAATCGACCAATTTTCAGCATTAGAATCTGTGCTACACTGTTATAAATTACCGTTATTTCACAGTAAATGTATGTAGGAGTTAACAGTACATTTAATCGTAAACACAATAATCTGTAAATTGAACTGTGATATTTCAGTTGACATCAACCGAAATGGATAAACTGCGCACAAGCGTAACATAAAATTTCTGTTTTCTCTGAAAGGAGGTTGATACCTCTGCACACGAAAAGCCAGTTGCAGGAAACATCCGACACCTGCGTTCAGGAGGAGCACTTTCAGAAGGGGAAGAGGCACAGGCCCCAGTGTCTGGACAGTAGAATTTAAATTCAGTATAATTTAAATAATTTTTTTTTTTAAGTCATCCTACTCTGTATTATAGGATGACTTAAAAAAAATTATTTAAATTATACTGAATTTAAATTCTACTGTCCAGACACTGGGGCCTGTGGGAAGAGGCACTGGAAGGGACGTGGCGAATAGCTTTAATTGTCGGACTATAAAACGGTTTGGTTTTCAGTTGGTTCTGGTTTCATCTGACTTGAAGGCGTGCCCAACGTATAAACCGTATATTCGTGTAATAATTTCACAGATTCATTCGTGATTATTTTCGAAACTTGTGGTCACCGCATTTGTAAACACCAAGAGCTAGGTTCAAAATCTTACGGCACATCAGAGCACGCGGCACACCACAGCACGGCACGGCAGAGAACGTTCTATAAGGGGGGTAAATCTTGCGTGGATAGGAGACCACTGGGCACTTCAGGGGACGTTTTATTAACGCACAGGGGCACATCAGGGAACACTCGGCACTTCAGACGGCGGCTTATGCAGTTTGGATTCCCGCTGACCGCGTAACCGGCAGATTGACGCTCCACAAGACCTCTGATCATAGTAATAATGACCTGATTAATTATACCGGATTACGTTCATTACATTTAGTGAAGACTTGGCTAATTTACAATAGATTACGATTATAAGTGGCTATAAACTTAAATGAATATAGCTTCTTATTGGTATTTTCTCCGTAATTCGTATTTGGGTTAAATTTTATCATGGCTAAAACAATCGCAAAATTTGTCTACAACTGTTTCAGCCTCTTGGGTTAATGTACATATAAATATATACACCTCACTCACGGGTATTTTAATTTCGGGTAAATGGAAACCCTTTATATATTTGCATGTTTTATCTGCTGTCTGATGTTTGTAGTTATGTATGTTTTATCATGTTTATATGTGTGTATGATTGCGTTTTAGCTCTGATGAGCACAACTTTTACGCAAATAAACGATTCTATTCTATTTGTGATTTCTCCAGTCATACAATCTTATAGTCTCCCTAAAAGTCTCATCTACCTCAAAATTGAGTTTATGTGATCAAATCAAATGTATACGTTGCCACATATAAAAGACAGACCAACGGAAAGATGACCAAGAAACCCACCAAGAAGCCACGTTTATCTCCCCAGTGCTTCGTGGACCTCCATCTAAAGGACCGACAACGGATCATGTTAGGTTGGCTACTCGACGCCACCGACGTCCAGCGTGCCATGCAGGGTGAGGTCATTGAAGAAGAGCTCGTTGAGGTACGGCCAGAGTGTGTGTCCAGCTGCATCCTGGATTCGCATGTGCAGCTGGATGACATTCGTCCGTTATTCACCGAAGATGCGTGGGATGCCGTCACCAACACCGTCGCCATCAAGAGGACCAAGACAAACTGGATGTGCTCCCTCTGTTCTAAGGTCGTAGAAGAGGGTACCACAACAATCTGCTGTGACCACTGTCTGCAATGGCTTCATCTGACCTGTGCTGGCTACTCCCGAGTGCCAAGATCCAAGAACTGGTTTTGTTCTATGTGTAAATAGACACTCAACTTAGGGCAATTAACATGTTTTATTTCAGTCATCCGATCCACAATAGTAAACCTTAACATGTATTTATTCTATCCATTTTATTGCGCTTTTGAGTAATGCTTAAATCTTATATGACATCGGTGGACAGCCGCCTGGATATGAAATGCTTTTGAATTGTTGATATAATTTAGTGCTTAATTTTGCTTTGATAAATTTATATTTTTTTATGAAAACGGTGGACAGCAGCCTGGATATGAAATGCTTTTGAATTGTTGATATAATTTAGTGCTTAATTTTGCTTTGATAAATTTATATTTTTTTATGAAAACGGTGGACAGCAGCCTGGATATGAAATGCTTTTGAATTGTTGATATAATTTAGTGCTTAATTTTGCTTTGATAAATTTATATTTTTTTATGAAAACGGTGGACAGCAGCCTGGATATGAAATGCTTTTGAATTGTTGATATAATTTAGTGCTTCATCTTGCTTAGATTTTTTTTTAAATGTTTTATGTCTCCGTCTGGTTCTAACTACGGGGAGTATTTATTCTATCCAATATTGCGCTTTTTAGTAATGGTTAAATCTTATATGACATCGGTGGACAGCAGCCTGGATATGAAATGCTTTTGAATTGTTGATATAATTTAGTGCTTAATTTTGCTTTGATAAATTTATATTTTTTTTATGAAAACGGTGGACAGCAGCCTGGACATGAAATGCTTTTTAAATGTGTATATAAGTTAGTGTTTCATTTTGCTTCGCATTTTTAAAAAATATTATGAAATCGGAAATGCTTTCGGAATCTTTAAATGTATGATACAAATGATATCAGTGACATGAGGGGGGAGGGGGGTGAATAGAAAAACTAAAATAACCGTATAGATCTATAGATTTTAAACCTTAAAACATACACCAGATAACAATGACAATTGACACACTTGCAAGTACTGGTACCGGTATTTAATAATGCAATAACGGTAAATGCACCAACCAATAAAACCTCCAAGCATTTAAATTTTTTTTAACACATTCGTAATATTATATTCAATATTACTTTAGTCAGAAATAAAATGTGTTCATTGTGTCCTTCAATATTTTAGGAAAAGGTCTGCAAAAAGAATGTGAAACTTACTGCACTTGTCCGTTTTTTATTTAATTGTGCAGGCGCTAACAGTCTCCGTCTGGGTCTAACTACGGGGAGTAGATAAATACTCAAATAAAGAAACAAATTGCTTATGGATAACGGAGAGTAGTCGTATATATTTATTAACACCACCTAAATAAAGGGACCCTGGCGAGGCTAGACGATCGACCGTGCGCCTTTATAATCCGATTCACAGGACGGGTAAGGTCTTGGATACGAATCACGTAATAGGTGACTGACCAGCTCTCCCTGAAGCAAGCTGTGCTGATCATGAGCTCTCGTAGGCTATTCATGCATTGACCCATATGCTATATATAGACCGTCCTCTGCCGTGCCGTGCTCTCAGGTGCCGGCACACCACAGGACGGTAGGATTTTGAGTACGCGAACGGGCAATGGCCATATCGGCCTTTCAGTGACCTACGTTTCCGCGGAGTTTCAGCATACATGATCCATTGTATAGCCTCGCTTTTCTTGTAGCGTATACAGAGCATGACTGCATTTAAAGTTGATGACTCCGTGCATCCAGTATAGGCCAACACTAGACAAGATTTAAAGGAGTAGTTTTAAACTGTACCATAGCTAACACTGAATATGGGTTGTTGTCATTCGAAGTCAACAAATTACGCTGACACGGCTACTGTTAAATTTACTTATGACGGGACTAAAATCACCAACAACTGCGATGAAGTCATCTGGGTTAAAGTTGATGCCGAGAGGGAAAACATCAGCATGGATAAATTTCACGCTGCAATCAGTGCTGGAGTTACGGCAGGCGGCGTTGGTGTAAACGCCAGTGGAAACGTGGACCGTGAAAAACATTTCAACAGGAATGAAATCGCAACTGGGTTTTCTCAAATAAAGCCGCGAAAATACCTGAATTTGGACGTGGATTTAGGCCTAAAAGAAACGGTATATGTTTCCGTTTTTACTTCAAGTGGGGAAGTGCTTCTCGATGCATGTCCCAAACGAGCAGCCAAACAGTTCACAGTTTCGCCCGATAAGTGTGTAGGCAGCAATACACCGCCATCACCAAGAACGATGAAATAAAATGAAAAACATGAAAAGAGGAAACCCAGTCGTTTAATGATGTAATATAGCAAGGAGAAAGATGTCAAAATCACCAAAATATTCCCGCCCATCCTCTGAGGATCTATCTGTTAGACTGAGCGATGATATTGTGACGAGAACTTGCTCAACGTACACAGGTCTCCGGACTAGCTTGAGGTCATCTTCACATTTTCAAGCTGAATACTACACTAACGTTCCGTCATTTACCTTGACTTATTGAATAGATAAACTGTTCAAACCGGGAAATGCACGTGATGTCACATAGCCAATCAAGGTAGGAGCTTGCCAACACCGTGCAGCTAGGATTTTCTTTGATGTCTGCCCGTGTGATCTCCAAATATGGCAAGTGGTGCGTCGAAGAGCCAATCAAATTCAATTTTAAAGAGGTCATACATTGCACTTCCCCTAATATGGACCACGAAATATTTATAGCGCTATGACATTACCAGACCTGTATTCTGAACAGATAATGTGTTACGTTCAGCCAAGGCAACACGTGTAGTGTTAGACTTGGGTAAGCGAAGATGGCTTGAGGCACAGGGGCTCGTTACCGTTGTTAAATGGTTAAATAGGTTGATTATAGGGGGGGGTCGAGGTCGGTAATAAAAGAGGCTTTTATTACCGACCTCGACCCCCCCCCCCTATAATCAACCTATTTAACCATTTAACAATGGTAACATGGTAACGAGCCCCTGTGGCTTGAGGTATGATAATAGACATTAGCTGATTACACGTCGGCATTCGGAAAAGTCAAATTCGATGAACAAGTTTCGTGCACAAAATGCCGGCCTCTCCAGCAATAGGTGGTGCAAATTCCTCTCATGGAGATACCGTAGTTGCCGCCTGATGGAGTACATGTGTAACCACCATAGATTTTCCTATGGTTGTTACTAAATATATTACTGTACCCCCACTCTCCCTACTCACACATGAATTCTTAGTGTAGATATATATATATATACATATCTCAGTGTATCTGTGCAGCTAAGAAATTAGCTGTCAGCTCATCTCCGTGGGGCATTTTGATTTGGCACATAAATAGGGTAAATTAAAACGATCTATATAGATTCCTGGCCACAGCAGGGTCTTTTATAATGACATAACCTTTTGTGTTCCGATTGAGTTGTGCCACAATTCCATTGTACTGACCCCCTTTAGAGCCTAATCATATTTATTAACCAATGAGATCGCTGCATTTCCTTTCGGCCTATGCAAGCAGACGACACTTGATGTGCTGTCTTTTGGCTTTCGACCATTGACCTGCCCATTTGTATTTTATACAGGTCATGGTCATCTTCAGTTCCTGTTTTCATTAAATTTCCATTCATCATTTATACACAAATTTGGTTGTTGTGTTAATTCCTTGGGTATAGGGGTATGTGGTATGTAATAGTTATCGCCTGAGACAGAGGGGTTCATGCTGAATGAACACTCACACCAGTCCGATTTGAATACCGATTCGCGACCGAGGTATTTAAATCGGACTGGTGTGAGTGTTCATTCTGCATGTACCCCGATGTCGAAGGCGATAAATAACTTACACAATGGCCGTATTGTGTAACACATCATGGTTGTTTCAGGACAAACAACACATTTGCATACGAAACATAACTTCCACAACCCGTTTGACTGGTCCGTAAATCTCACGTTATCGTTACAAAGATTTGTAACAAAAATATATATGTAATTGATATATATACGTGTCACAATCAACATTACGTGAAACGCATATGAAGCAAAATATGCAAACATACAAATTACATATCCCTATGTCCATATGCATGATCTCATACTAGGCCTATAATTAAGGGAATGTCGGACAGAAATTCACGTTTACCGGTACACATTTGACTTGTACCCACACATACGTGTATACGTACGACAGAAAATTGATGCGTTACGACATACAGACGCGTCATATTTTGACTGCTTAGTCTGCAATCAACGCTGAGCAGGCGACAACCAAAGATTATACCTATATTTGAGGCAGTCGCGACGACGCTGGTGTCACTCGACAAGAAGGTATGTGACTGGCAGCAAAATAAACCAAAGTGTGAAATTTACATGGCGTATTTCCATGCAGATCCTATAACGATACATGTAGCTTGTCACTCCAATAATGGAAAGTAATTCTGTATTTCACTAACATTTATCAAAGCTGACTTGTGATTCAGTGGTACTCAATTGAACCATCTTCGCATATCCAAGTCGAACACTACACGTGACGGAACGCTAGTGTAGCATTTAACTTGAAATGTGAAGATGAATTGAGCTTGAATTCCTCGAAATTTCACTTGAAAGTTCGATATCAAAATGCATTTGTATCATTTTCATACGAGTTATCTCCCGTCACACACTTCAACGGACATTGTTCGTTCTTTCAATGATTAATCTTAAAATGTTTGATAAATCACTTTAACACTCACCCACTTATTTCTACATGAACACCTGCTAATTCCTGAAGGCGACCAGGCGATTCACGCAGACGAATGCCCATGCCAGACAAAGAAGTCAGTGTGTCTCTTCAAACTAGGGAGGTGTTCATGTCAAATATTACCCCGGATTTGATCGGCATGAACACCCGGTTCTTGCTACTTGAACACCGGGGCACAAGTGAAACCCATTGTGCGCCCGGTCATTACGGCAAAAGAAAAACCCCGGTTACACAATAGAGTCAGTGTGTAATGATGATTCATGCCCCAAAAGCACCGAGCTCACCCTAAACCGTAAGACCCTCTTTTCAGAGCAGAGCGAGGGACATGTCTTACACATGTATGGCTATATCGGCCTTTCAGTGACCTACGTTTCCGCGGAAACGAGAATTGTAGACAACGGTGCCACATAATTTACAGTTTAAAGGATGTTAAGAAAACAGTAATTGTAAATTACAGTGCAACCTTATTTAAAATACGGTGCAACATTTTACAGTTTAAAGCCTGTTAAAAAACGGTAATTGTAAAATACGGCGTAATTTTACAGTTGAACACCCTACTGAATCGACAAGTCCATTTGTCATGCGACCATGAACTGTAGGTTGAATCACTTCACATTGAAGCCGCATAACAGCTGCAATGTTATAATGAGGCAACATATGATTATATATCAGATATGTCGACAGTCCATTGTAGCTACCATTTGTCTTGGCAACAGTCCATTTGGCGAATCATTAAATCAGACGATGTGCTCTCTGTGCATCATTCACAAGTGCATGTTGACCTACAATGGACTGTCGATCGGTCCGATGATGATACCATGGACTGTCGTAATATCAGACAGACAGAGAATATACTATTAATGGTTCATATTCCTCTTAAACACACACAAGTGGAAGGAATCGAGAGATGAATGAGTCAGTGATACATGAGGCAGGTAGTAAGTTCCCACGTGTTCATTTTGTGCTCATTTCCTCACACTATAATTCGATGCTAATACCTACCATGGACTGTCTACCAACACCTAAAAACACCTCTCGCCGCAAAAATGTTTAAAATTGTTGTTAACTTGAAATAGTAATAACCCTACGTTTGGTGACAATATAGTACGATATCTCTCCTTCAAAAAATGACTGGACACCAGTAACCATACCTGTCATCGATATGCTGAAAATCGTTCATTTTCGGCTGTGGTCACTGTCGTCTGGTCAGACACACGCCCACGCTTGATAACGAAAGCACTGAAAAACCTACCATTGACTGTAATTTGACACGTGACCGGCGGTTTTCACCTATAATCATACTTGTCGATTCAGTAGGGTGTTGAATGTACTGGCACCTTTTCTGCCAGTACATTTAACTGTGAATTTACGGTGTGAACAGTGTATACTAAGACAGTGTAATCCCAAAATAACGAAAATACTGTTATATGATCATTTTCTAAATGACAAAAAATGATCTTCCCGTATAAAGGAGATACACAGAGAGCTGTTCGATGCAGTTTCGTCCAATATTAATATATCGAGATAAATCCAATCATATGACGTATTAAAATGTAACACTATCTCAAACTTACTATCACTTAATAATGTGGAAGGAGCAGGGAGCGCGCTGTGCTTCTGTCACAAAACATTATTGCAGAAACTTATAAAACAGGGCTAAACCACCAAGCGCCTCCACTCAACGTTTCTCAAATTTGGCGATACATATCGCATGTTGATAGCAAAATACAAGATCTATGGCGTTACGTTTCGTAACTTGTGTCTAATTCCGCTTAACCCGGGACTAGGGGCCGTATGAACCCATGTACATTTAGATCCGCATGGTGCTCATATGAACAGTTACAATCAAAGCGTGACTGAGATATGACGACTTTACAACGAATATTATGGATTAAGAATATACTGATCAGCGATACGGGTTTGATATTTTTGGAACATAATGATGTCTTGCTGGCACCATTGAAAACTGTTGACCGCTTCTCTCTTGTAGGAAATTAGCCTATGTTAATGTATACTATGATTGTCCTTTGAATTGATGCTAATGCTGTTATATGGACTATGGAAAAGGTCTTTGGATTATGGACGCGGATATTCATTAATAGACGACGGCTGAATTATGAATGACGGACCAGACGCTTGTCGTTGTTTATAAAACAGTACTTTCTCCTCATAAAATTCTAGTAAGCCTATGTCTGACGTCAATTGTATATCTTTGTAAGACGACCCGATGCATGTCATAATTCCAGGCAGATAACAAACTTACTCATCAATGGAGAACTCAATTAAAAACTCCCAAATTATTATTTCTTTCGGTGTCACATTCCTGTGTAACTGTTTGACGATCGTATTGTCACGCTCTAACTCGCACTCTAAAAGTGAGAGACTGTTTAATAACATAGGAACTGACATATCTATCATAATTATAGTCGACCTACACGAGTGTTAGCAGGATGAATCACGGCCTATCCCTTTCCTATGAGTTTTAGCATACATGATCCATTGTATAGCCTCGCTTTTCTTGTAGCGTATACAGAGCATGACTGCATTGAAAGTTGATGACTTCGTGCATCCAGTATAGGCCAACACTACACACAAGATTTAAAGGAGACTTTGGTTCGTAGTTTTAAACTGTACCATAGCTAACACTGAATATGGGTTGTTGTCATTCGAAGTCAACAAATTACGCTGACGCGACTACTGTTAAATTTACTTATGACGGGACTAGAATCACCAACAACTGCGATGAAGTCATCTGGGTTAAAGTTGATGCCGAGAGGGAAAACATCAGCATGGATAAACTTAATGCTGCAATCAGTGCTGGAGTTACGGCAGGCGGCGTTGGTGTAAACGCCAGTGGAAACGTGGACCGTGAAAAACATTTCAGCAGGAATGAAATCGCAACTGGGTTTTCTCAAATAAAACCGGGAAAATACCTGAATTTGGACGTGGATTTAGGCCTAAAAGAAACGGTATATGTTTCCGTTTTTACTTCAAGTGGGGAAGTGCTTCTCGATGCATGTCCCAAACGAGCAGCCAAACAGTTCACAGTTTCGCCCGATAAGTGTGTAGGCAGCGAATGGAGTACACAGCCATTACAAGAACGATGAAATAAAATGAAAAACATGAAAAGAGGAAACCCAGTCGTTTAATGATGTAATATAACAAGGAGAAAGATGTCAATCACCAAAATATTCCCGCCATCCTCTGAGGATCTATCTGTTAGACTGAGCGATGATATTGTGACGAGAACTTGCTCAACGTACACAGGTCTCCGGACTAGCTTGAGGTCATCTTCACATTTTCAAGCTGAATACTACACTAACGTTCCGTCATTTACCTTGACTTATTGAATAGATAAACTGTTTAAACCGGGAAATGCACGTGATGTCACATAGCCAATCAAGATATAGGAGCTTGCCAACACCGTGTAGCTAGGATTTTCTTTGATGTCTGCCCGTGTGATCTCCAAAATTGGCAAGTGGTGCGTCGAAGAGCCAATCAAATTGAATTTTAAAGAGATCATACATTGCGCTTCGCCTAATATGGACCACGGAATATTTATAGCGCTATGACATTACCAGACCTGTATTCTGATCAGATAATGTGTTACGTTCAGCCAAGGCAACACGTGTAGTGTTAGACTTGGGTAAGCGAAGATGGCTTGAGGTATGATAATAGACATTCATGTATCCCGGAAACTACAGTTGCTTCCTCAACGGCTGAACTGCCAACATAATAAAAAGTGTTCCGTGCTCAAAATGAGGACCTATCCAGCAATACACTCTTGAAATGAAAGTGTTGTATTATAAATGTCCGAAGAGTGACAACATTATATAAAGTGTTATATATGTAGCATTTCGGAAAGTGTTGAAAAAATAGTGTTATATTCAACATTTAGGGCTGTATCAGGAGCAATACAACAATTTAAATGCTAAATTTAACACATGTGAAGTTTTGTGGTATTGCTCCTGATACAGCACTATAACGTTGGATATAACACTCGTTTCAACACTTTCTGAGAGTGTTACAAATATAACACTTTATATAATGTTGTCACCTCTGATATTTATAATGTTAAATACAACACTTTCATTTTAAGAGTGTGCGTGGTGTAAATTCCTCTCATAGACATGCTGTAGTTGCCGTCAGTGAACATTAGCATGGGGTACAATTTACTTTGTCGCAGTTAAACACCAATCTCCGGCCTAATGATAATCGACATTCATTTATCCCTCAAACTATAGCTGATTACACGTCGGCATTCGGAAATGTCAAATTCGATGAACAAGTTTCGTGCACAAAATGCGGCCTCTCCAGCAATAGGTGGTGCAAATTCCTCTCATGGAGATACCGTAGTTGCCGCCTGATGGAGTACATGTGTAACCACCATAGATTTTCCTATGGTTGTTACTAAATATATTACTGTACCCCCCCCCCCCCACTCTCCCTACTCACACATGAATTCTTAGTGTAGATATATATATATATACATATCTCAGTGTATCTGTGCAGCTAAGAAGTTAGCTGTCAGCTCATCTCCGTGGGGCATTTTGATTTGGCACATAAATAGGGTAAATTAAAACGATCTATAGATTCCTGGCCACAGAGAAAAAGTAGTCCCTAGATAAAATGGTCCGATTGGGTCGAGTGAGGTATCAAAGTGAAGCTTATGTGAAGGGGCATCTAATGGGCTGGGTGTGTGGTTGAACTATCGGCCTTCTGCGCATGCGCGGTGGTCGAAGGGTATGAAAATAGCCGTGTTGGAGCTAGGGAAGCCCCTAAGGGTCCGATGGGGTCGAGTGAGGTATCAAAGTGAAGCTTATGTGAAGGGGCATCTAATGGGCTGGGTGTGGGGTTGAACTATCGGCATTCTGCGCATGCGCGGTGGCCGAAGGGTATGGAAATAGACGTTTTGGAGCTAGGGGAGCCCCTAATGGACCAATGGGGTCGAGTGAGGTATCAAAGTGAAGCATTCGTGAAGGGGCATCTGATGGACTGGGCGTGGGGTTGAAATATCGGCATTCTGCGCATGCGCGGTGACCCAAGGGTATGGAAATAGACGTTTTGGAGCTAGGGGAGCCCCTAATGGTCCAATGGGGTCGAGTGAGGTATCAAAGTGAAGCATTCGTGAAGGGGCATCTGATGGACTGGGTGTAGGGTTGACATATCGGCCTTCTGCGCATGCGCGGTGGCCCAAGGGCATGAAAATAGCCTTTTTGGAGCTAGGGGAGCCCCTAATGGTCCAATGGGATCGAGTGTGGTATCAAAGTGAAGCATTCATGAAGGGGCATCTGATGGACTGGGTGTGGGGTTGAATTACGGTCATTCTGCGCATGCGCGGTGGTCCAAGGGTATGGAAATAGCGGTTTTGGAGCTAGGGGAGTCCCTAATGGGCCAATGGAGTCGTATGAGGTATCAAAGTGAAGCATTCGTGAAGAAGCATCTGATGGACTGGGCGTGGGGTTGAAATATCGGCCTTCTGCGCATGCGCGGTGACCCAAGGGTATGGAAATAGACGTTTTGGAGCTAGGGGAGCCCCTAGTGGCCCGATGGGATCGAGTGATGTATCAAAGTGAAGCTTAGGTGAAGGGGCATCTAATGGACTGGGTGTGGGGTTGAATTAGGGTGATTCTGCGCATGCGCGGTGGCCCAAGGGTATGGAAATAGACGTTTTGGCATCTAGGGGAGCCCCTAATGGTCGAATGGGGTCGAGTGAGGTATCAACGTGAAGCCTAGGTGAAGGGTTATTTGATGGCTGGGTGGGTGCATGTAAAATTTTTCCTGAAAAAAAAAAAAATACGGAACACGGACTTTATCGAAAAACCTGGGAAAATGCCTATATGGGGTATGAGGGGTATATAGGTCGCCGGGCTTAACGGGGCTTGTCTATCAACAGAGTTATCTTCCCTAGTTCCAGGGTGGGTGTATGTAAAAATTTTCCTGAAAAAATACGGAATACGGACTTTATCCTAAATTACGGGAAAATGCCTATGGGGTATGGGAGGTATAGGACCCCATCCTAGGAAACTCACTTCCTTGATACATTTGCGGTATAGGTTGTGGGGTCTCGTTTTCTTAGTCTCGTCATTTAGAACATGATAGGAAGTGTCGCGGAGCGAAACGGTGAAATTTTTGGAAAAGTACGATATAACCCCATATAGTCCCATACTGGAGGTATAGGACCGATGTTTGTCCCCCTGGGAAACGTACTTCTATACATTTGCGGTAGGGTTGTGGGGTCTCGTTTTCTTAGTCTCGTCATTTAGAACATGATAGAAAGTGTCCCGGAGCGAATCGGTGAAATTTTTGAAAAAAATCACCGAGACCCATATAGACCCATATAGTCCCATACTGGAGGTATAGGATCAATGTTTGTCCCCCTGGGAAACGTACTTCTATACATTTGCGGTAGGGTTGTTTGGATTTGTTTTTCACGTCTCGTCATTTAGAACATGATAGGAAGTATCCCTGCAAGAATTGGCGAAATTTTTGAAAAGTACGATATAGCCTCATAGTCCCATACTGATAGGACCGATGTTTGTCCCCCTGGGAAACGTACTTCTATGCATTTGCGGTAGGGTTGTGGGATCTCGTTTTTCTCGTCTCGTCATTTAGAACATGATAGGAAGTGTCCCCGTGCGAATCGGTGAAATTTTTGAAAAAAGTCACCGAGCCCCATATAGACCCATACTGGGGCATAGGTTCAATGTTTATCCTACTGGGAAACCCACTTCTATACATTTGCGGTAGGGTTGTGGGGTCTCGTTTTACTCGTCTCGTCATTTAGAACACGATAGGAAGTGTTGCGGAGCGAATCGGTGAAATTTTTGAAAAAAGTCACCAAGGCCTGGGTAGCCCATAGGCCTATACTGCATGGCTATGGGTGTATAGGGCCATACGGGGTGGACATGTTGGAGTCTAGGTGAGTCCCTAATGGTCCAATGGGGTCGAGTGAGGTCTTATTTTGAAGCTCTCGTGGAGGAGCACTTGACTACACTAATGGTTCGTCCGTGTTCAATAGTCTGCGCATGCGCAGTCTGGCCGTAGCATAGAAAACAGGCATTTTGGGTGCTATGTAGGGGTGTGTTTGGGTTAGAGATGAGCTAATCACGGTTCGAATGGGTCGTGTGAGGTGTCAAAAGTGAAGCTTGTATGGGGTAGAGTCAGAATGGTGTGTCTTTGAATGCATGTCGCGTTAATCTGCGCATGCGCAGTTGGTTGTAGTAAGTAAAGTGGCCATTTTGGGGCAGCGAAGGAAGTTATTTGGGGTCGAGATGGGCTATTCACGGTTCGAATGCGTCCTCGAAGGTGTCATCTTGTAGTTCTCGGGGTGTACATTCCGATTCGAGGGATGTGGGCGTCATCTGTGACGTCATCGGTGACGTCATCGGTACGAGTAGTAGCGAAAGTGGACATTTTCGGGCAGTACATGAAGGTATTTGGGGTCGAGATGGGCTATTCACGGTTCAATTGCGTCCTGGAAGGTGTCATCTTGTAGTTCTCGGGATGTACATTCCGATTTGAGGGGTGTCCGCGTCATCTGTGACGTCATTGATGACGTCATCGGTAAGAGTAGTAGCGAAAGTGGACATTTTGTGGGTGCGTGAGGGTGAGTTTGGTGTAGAGATGCACCATCCTTAGTCCGAATGCGTCGTGTGAGGTGTCATTTTGTAGCTCTCGGGGTGTACATTCCGAATTGAGGCATGTCCGAAGCATCTGTGACGTCATCGATGACGTCATCAGTAGGAGTATTAGCGAAAGTGAGCCTTTGGGGCAGTGCAGGAAGGTATTTGGTGTAGAGATGGACCATCCGCGTTGCGAATGCGTCGTGTGGGGTATCATGTTGTAGCTCTCGGAGTATAGACCCTGATTTCAGGGAAATTTATAGCATCTGTGACGTCATTGGTGACGTCATTAGTACAAGTTGTAGCGAAAGTGGGCCTTTTTTAGCAGTGAAGGATGTTATTTGGTATAGAGATGGACCATCCGCGGTCCAA
>JAVTVY010046189.1:0-20468 GCA_036873755.1 Hanleya hanleyi | reverse complement strand
ATGTATAAGTAGCCGTTGGCTAAATGAGCATTTCGAGTCTAAATAAAGATTATTATTATTATTATTATTAACCATATTTTTCTTGAGGAATATATACTGCGGTACCAGCCTGGGAATAAAAATGATGACCAGCTGAACAAAAATGAATTAATGATTCTTCAAAATGTGTTTCCTGGCTTCTTTTGGTAGTTTTGCGATATTTACATGTGTAGGGAAAATTTTCTCTCGTCACAAAAATAGGACACCTCAAACCAAAACCAAACTTGAAAGTGCTTTTATCTTTTACAAAAATATAATTTTGGTACGAGGTGTCATATTTATTTTTCTTACAGGAGAAAATTGTCCCTATAAATGCTTTAAAAATATCAAAATAGCTAGATAGACCAGGGAGCACATTTTAATGAAATTTTTTATATTCATTGTTATGCAACTGAATATAATATTATGTCTCAGGCTGATATTTCATTATTAATTACACCTTATATAAGATAGACGAGTTTTGATTGGTTCTTAGCCGGGGCATTTACGGCAAATTCTCATCCACAAGTCATTCTCACGCGACTGTCAGGGGCAGCGGGAAATTTGCCTTCCGTTGCCTTGGCAGCGGGGTATTTGCCTAAAAGTATTTGCCGAATTATCCCGCCGCCGAATTATCTCCCCTGATGTCTTGTTTGTAAACAAACATGGCAGCGCCCACGGGCGACAGATTTGGAGCGTTTGCTGGCGATGAGATCGACTCGTTTCTGAGTAGCAATAATCCTAGAAACACAGAAAAGTCGACTAAATTTGCTGTGAAACTATTGAAGGACTACTATACAGCAAAAGGCAGAGCCGTAGACTTTGAAATTCTCCCGGCAAACGAACTTAGTGTGCTACTCAAAGAATTCTACGCGAATTTACGCCGACATAATGTAGCTAAATAATATATAGCCCTCCCGAGGGCTATATATTATTTAGCTAACATAATGGTGACTATTACAGCAAAAGCAGCTTCCTTGTTATACGCCAGTCCTTTAGGATATGCGGTGTAATTATACAGATATACCAGGCTTCGGGGGTGTATTTGCGATATATCCCGGTCTCGACCATGGCAAATTTCCCTCGCTGACGCTCGGGAAATTTTTTATGGTCTTGACCGGGATATATCGCAAATACACCCCCGAAGCCTGGTATATCTGTATAGTATTCTTCAAGAAAAATATGTTTTTGTAGGTTTTGGATTGGAAAACATGAGTAGTGTGACTAATGTCACAGGACCTACGAAGTAGGGTGAGGAAGATGACTTGGGGGTCCAAGCATAATGTTATAGGTCACCTACGTAGGTCAAATTTTCATCAAAAGTAGGTCAGCTCAGAACTTGCTGTTAACAGTCCCCAAATGCATGTTCAAGCAAACAAGCAAGGCTCTAATGTCAACGGTTCTCCTTGTTTTGCCGACGAAAGGATTCGGATGGGCTCATTCACTCACTGACTCATTACCGGACAATTTGCAAATGAGAGCCTACTTCGTAGGAAAATATCAACTTTTTTGCATGTAAAAATCACACATCCTTTGGTGTATAGCTCATCAACTTAATAATAATAATAATCTTTATTTAATGAGGGTGATGTATACAGTACTCATTCATCAGTAAATGATCTTCTCTGAGGCCCCCCAAAAATTACACCAGAAATGCATCTAATCTCCAGTCAGAGATTACCTAAGATGGACAACCGTGGCCCATTTACTGAACACTTATGAGTTGTTCCATGTTAGGGGTACATGAATTTTATGAAGAATTAAGACTAGTTCATGGGTAGAGGAACATTTGATAAGAATTTTTAATCTCACGTAAGCTCACCAATAGTTTCATTGTGATATTGCATAAAAGATTATTATCACATGAAGGCAAACAAAATGTATACTCCAGATGCATCTAGCTTAAGCTTACATGCATAAAGAGCAGGAGCTGATACACCCCAGGAGATGTGGAACAATAAAATAATTAAGTAAGATCCAAGATGGTTCCAGCTCCCTCACTTTACATAGCTCATTGTTCAGCTCCCCAAAATTGTAAAGTCCACTGCAGCCCCTTCATCAATAAACTTGTATCCCAGTACCAGTGGCTTGTATTCATTGTGATATTTACTACTCGATCAGCATCTGAAAGCAAATAACGTTATCATGTAATTTATAATACAAGTTATATGTAGTTAGTACCACTGATTTTACAGATGATAGCACCTTTGTGGCCTGTCTGAAGGAGGAACGTAACAGCTGGCACATGTTGCTGTCTGAGATGTGGGCGGGTAAACAGTATGCCGAGGGCACTCGGGACTTCGGTGCCATCCAACAGGCGGCTCAAAATGTCTTACTTATTGATGCTGTGATTAGGAGGTATGTATGGTTCTGCTCTAATGTATCAGTATTGACTATCCTATCCCAAACTCTGTCAGAGGGGTGCACTGAGGTCCAGTCAAACTATGCAACATAAATAACTTATAGGTTACAAAATAATGACAGTAACCGTGCACCAATAAGGTCAGGACATAATATATTCCTTACCAGGGTCAAATTTTGGTCTGATTTCCTACCTATCCTATCCTACCATCCAACCTCCCCCTGCCCCTCCCCTCCAAGTCCAAATTACAATGGGTTGGGTTAACTTGAATATTTTACAGCTTTGAACAGAAAATGTCTAGATGTAGCATGATCAAACGTCTTTAGAAACAAGCCTGAGCTCATTTTCACCCATTTCTTCTCATAATTATTGAAATTTCACCCAAATCAGAAGGCTCTACCTGAATTAAAAGATAATTTTGACCATGCTTATAAAGAGTTTGATAGTTGAACCAAAGATGATTTTCCGCCGACACCTGAAGGACGAGAGGTGGACTATAGTATTGTTAGCCATCCATGTATCCGACTTTGTTTTTGGACATTTACATTTGAAAAACTTAACAGACTCTTTCCAAATTTGGTATGTGAGTACCTTGCCTCAATATATCAATTGGGATTGTTTGCCAGACTGATCCACATATAGGTGGCGAAGTTGAAATTGCCATTGCAGGCAATAACTTTTGACAACCTGAGGCGATTCTTCCTAAATTTGGTATGTGGATACCTTGCCTCAAGATCTCACTTTGGATTTTGATGCCGATCCCACTGCTGATCCATTGTGCCATCTGGGGGCAAAGTTAGATTTTTCTTTCAGGACAAATTTGGTCATTGTGGGTACTTGCCACAGTGTCTCGCTTCAGATTGCATTCCATGCTGGGTACTGAATGTTATGCTTCCAAGCCAAATCTCTATTTTCAACTTCGGGGGATTTTCATCTCATAGGAAACTATCTATCCCTTTTGAAGGAATAGTTAAGAGGGGAGTGGAAACCTCACTCAGTAGTTTAATTCATTGAGTGAGATCCAACCACAGCTGACAGATTTATGGCAGGTTTTATTCTTTTTTTTGTTTGTTTTAAGAAAGGTGTGCAACTGCTCCCTTCTCTGAGATATATGCCTTCCCCTCAAAAACAGATTCCTTTGTTTGCAATACACAGAAGTGCAGTGGAACAAATCTGCCTTTCATGATACCAATCACAACGGATTCCACTTTCCTTTTAAGAGCCACTTTCAATCCAAATGTCCTTTGTAGTCCTGTGTCATCACCATGAAATTAAGAACCTGGAGATACACCTGATGTGAATGTTATTGTGCTGTTATGTTTGGTACAGTGGACAGGAGGACTTGGTGTTCCATCATACTGATGTAGAAGGGGCAGCTAAGAACTTGTGTTACTTCACCACATCCAAAAAGAAAGGAGAGCATGAACTACCACATGATACTGTTGAGACTCTACAACACCGTGTTGACCCTAACTGGGGCGAGAAGGAGCGCAAAACCGTAGAGTCATTGCTGTATACTCCAGGCAGTAAGTCGGCTACATCTACATGGTACTACATATGCTATTCACTTTACTTTGGTTATTGTCTTGAGTACTTTAGTCACTCTTGCTTAAACGCACAACCTCATGCAAGTATTCATAGCGCATATTTCATATGACTTCGCAATTGGTAGTCTCCCACCATAGGGTGCTATATATGCGACTGGAACGAAACAATGGCAGTACGTGTCTCGTGTCCGGAAAATTTGCGAGAGCTGTTGATCACTCTCCTAAAGTTTGTAATTGCAGGAGTGATCGCTGTGTTTCGAGAGTGATTCTGTCTTGTCTGTATTAGCTCTCCATTACTTTTTAAAGGTGAACTGAAAAGCTTTCCAATGTTCTATTAAAATGTCATAAAACAAGAACTTTTATAGTTGTTACAAATATGTGTGGTAATAGTTCTGTGGGTTATTGTTTTATTTTGAGTATATGAGAAGTCAAAACTTATACCACCAGAAAACGAGAGCCAGAACTTTTTAAAACGTCATCGCTTGCCTCCCCAAAAGAGACAAGCGATGCAAGTTTTCAAGACGGATCTATAACAGGATAAGTTAAACAATGTTATTAGTACAATTTTGCAAAATATATTTGCCCCCAAAATGTATAAAAGTTATGTCACATAAGACAAGATGTATATAGCAATATTTTAGATAAAATTAAAAGCTTTGCAGTTCACCTTTAATTTTTCAGGAGAGTGATCAATAATTAGCTCTCCTGGGGGAAAGTTAGGTGAGTGATGGGGAGGGAGAGTGATCACTCCCCTTACAAACAAGAGACTTCAATGGGTTTCACTTTTTGGGTAATACATGGGTGTAGTGTTACCATATTTGGAGGTGGGATGTAAACAAATACACAGTTATCCCCCCTGCTAAAGGGGATTCAAAGTCGTCGAGATGGCTGGCTGGCAGTGTGTAAACTGTGTTAACTGACATAGCTATCATATTCTCATTACACACCACATTCCCAACAGAACACACATTATACTTACTTCATTAACTATAGTGCAAGAAACATGACATTACTACCGACTTTCTGTGTCTACTTCTGGTCGCTTGTCAACCCCTGAACATATCCAGCGCACATGTGAACTGGTGAAAGGTCATGCAGTAATCCCCCCTTGAGCTCGGCGTGCCGCAGCACCCTCTATGTTCACAAAACATCCCTGTACGCATCTATAATAGCTATATATATAGATATATTATCTGAATGGCCATATCCATGCCATTATTTCAGAACACGAGAAAGCTACATTTTTGGGGCCTAAATATAATCTCCAATGAATCATTGACTGTTTCTGCCATTGCAGCTGACAGCCTATCTCACATGGTTTGTGACTCATTCGATGAAACTTGTTATATATGCTCGACAACTCCAGGTGTGCTAACCATTTAATATTCTCTGCGTTAAAATTGTCCTGGTCTAATCTGTCCATATGTTATCCACAGACCATTCAGCCGGTGACGTGTGCCCCAAGCTATGGTGTGGAATGGGAGATGGTGTGATCAAAGTCTATGATGCTACCAATCTACAATTAGAAGCAACCTTTGCTGAATCCACTTCAAGAGTGGTAAGATTTGTCAATAATTTGCAGTAATTAATAAATTGAGACAAGGCTAGAATAACTGCTCAGATTTGAGGTGGGGGGGGGGGGGGGGGTTAAACAATGCATATTTCTGAAAACCCCTCATTCTGTTTCTGTTTTAACTTGGCCATTTATTCCTCATGCCTATGATTATTAGGTTTATGCTAAATGGGTTTAAGATGGCCTGAAGTCTGAAGTTTCAGCCCTAGAGACAAATGAGATGCGAAAAGCCCCCAAAACTTCATGAGAAGTCAAATTACAAGTACTCTCCCTGTGCTGTTAAAAGTCACAAGATTTTGCAATTGGCCAGTTATTCAATTGCGTTTTATCAACGACTGAACCAACGAAAGAACTCTACCCAATTATTTCAGGAAAATTTGGAATGAGGTGCACGTGTGAACTCAAAAAATTGTCAGATACGTTTCAATTCTATCAGTCACCTCTTAATACCTATTCATTACACAAGATGTCATTTTCCTCTGTTTATAGGTGTGTTTACTGGCAGTGGGAGATGGCCAGGTGTGGGCGGGGTCATTTGGTATCTACATCCTCGACTCGGTGACCGTCACCTGTGATAAGACGCTGATGGAACACCATGATTTAGTCTCTGATCTCATCTGTACTGAAGATGGAAGGTGAGAAAATATAACACTGGTCTGTCAATACATGGCAGTGTGACTAACGTCACAGGACCTACAAAGTAAGGTAGGCATTAGGACTCCGACGCGCACTGAACTCTTGGAAATCCTCCCGCCCCAAGTTGAAATCCTGCCTATATTAAGATGGGCACTGACCAAGTCAGAATCACCAGTGATTTTCATCAAAAATCACCAGAAATTTTCATCAAAAGTGGGTCAGCTTAGAACTTGCTGGTAACAGTCCCCTAATGTACCTTCATGCAAAAAATCAAGGTTCTAATGTCAACGGTTCTCCTTATTTCCATCCGAAAGGATTCAGATGGACTCGCTCACTCACTGACTGACTACCAGACTATTTGCAGATGGTAGCCTACTTCGTAGGAACATATATAACATGGAGGGCTAGAACCTAGATAGTTGATACAATGCTGCCTTAGGAGGACATCTTGGTCAGGCTCACTCAGGACTGACCTTGACCCATTTCCAAAGGTCACAGAGATGAATGAGAAGAGCACTTATAATTTATCTAATGATCAAATGTTATACTTGCACAATAGGACTAGAAGATAAACCAGAAGTGTTAGTTCTGTCAGGCGATTGGTTAACTGGATCGAAATAGACAAACAGGAAGTGACAATGACAGAATCTAATTGGATAATTGGTATATTGCAGATTCCTAGAATTGTTAATATGAGGACCTCTAGTTCAAATTCTTTGACATATTATCAAAATGTGAATGACACATTCCTACGATGTAGGCTCTCATTTGCAAATTGTCCGGTAATGACTGAGTGAGTGAGTTAGTGAGTCCATCCGAATCCTTTCGTCGGCAAAATAAGGAGAACCGTTGACATTAGAACCGTGATTTTTGGCATGAAGGTGCATTAGGGGACTATTACCAGCAAGTTCTGAGCTGACCTACTTTTGATGAAAATTTCTGGTGATTTTTGATGAAAATCATTGGTGATTCTGACTTGGGCAGTGCCCATCTTAACCCTTTCACCGATTAAACCCGGTGTACGGGGATAACGAGAGTGCCACTCGTACAACCATCCCCGGTTGATCGGGTTAGCTTTAAACCTGTTGGCCATCAGGATGGGTACAGCATTTTTATTTTTTTGCATTCGTTTTAACGGAAACCTATCAAACACTGTATACTTCTGGAAAGTCAAAACCTTGATCAATTTGATTCTCGAAATTGTTTGTTTGTTCCGCAAAAGAAATAAAGCAAAATTAGATGTTGAACGAAAAAAATCGGAGAGAAAAATGCGTTTTTTTCCACATACCGTGTGACGGGCCTCTCGGCAGCAAGCCGCAGAAATGAAAAAAATCATCGAAAACCTCATCCTAACTCCTGTATTTTTGATGTTACACGACTGGTAAAGCGTGGTGAATATTCCCCAGACGATTAAAACTGCCAACGACAACCGGCAAAGTTTATTTCTATATTTTTACGAGTCTTGATCCACAAAGTTTGACAACCAACTTTCTATTTCGCCCAAGATGGTTGCCGTCTTCGGACGACGAGCCAATCGGTATGCGTAATTTCGCCCACGTGACCTCCATCCGCCAGCAGATAAGAAGCGCGTAGACAGTGGCTGGAAAAATGGAATTACATCATTTTCAATCCAATCGTATCCTCCGTTTTATTTTTGCCATCCGTCCCAGGTCATGTGATGTACAGAAAGGGGAAAGCCCACACTTTCCAATGAGAGGTCAAACATTGCAAATGGCCGAGTACAACTCCAGATAAACACTGTCAAATGCGATCGAAAAAAGACGATTTCTCCGTTGAATTTTGACGTTTTCAAGTCGAGAAAGCCGGGGAAAGCGCATTCTCTTGAAGTAAAACCTAATTTTGTATGCTATTTGATTTATTTTGCTATAAAACTGGAGCAAATAACACCGGAGTGTTCATTGTGGAGACGGGGTCCCTATGTTTTTCTACAAATCTCAGACGCAAACACGTTTTCTAACATTCCAAAGACAACATATACAAATTTTAACAGTTCTCAGGGAATTGATCGTCAGCAGGTCACTTTTGTCAGGGGAAATATTCGGTGAAAGGGTTAATATAGGCAGGATTTCTATCTTGGGGTGGGGGGATTTCCAAGAGTTCAGTTCGCGTCGGAGTCCTAATGCCTACCCTACTGCGTAGGTCCTGTGACGTTAGTCACACTGCCATGTTATCAAAATGTGAATAAATTTTGTGAATGTAATAATAAAGACCTCTAGAGACTATCTGTGACACAAGGCTGCCTTATGAAGGCCTCTTGGTCAAGTTCACTCTGCACTGACCTTGACCTATTTATAAAGGTCACTGTGAAAATGGAAATAGCGATCCTATTTGATGGTGAGCAGAGTATCTAAGATGAAATGAACCGACAATCTGAAAGAAAAAGAATAAGGCTTTATGGATAACAGTTAAAATGTTATGATATTTTATGTCAATTGTATTTCAGCCATGTGTATTCGTGCAGTGTGAATGGGGAGATATGTAAGTGGGAGACAGAAGGCCTGAGCTGTGTCCAGTCTATTGAGTTACCAAACATCAGCTCTCTAGTCAGTATTAGACTTCATGGAGATAATCTTTGGTGCTGTAAGTACATGTAAACATAATTCTATACTTAGATAGCGTAATTAATCTGATTGGCTGATCCGAAAATGCCCATCATCCGTCCATTATGTGAAATTGGCACCAAATTCGGAGATCATTCGCTTCTTGATTTGAGGCAGCACTCAAGGAAAGTCCTGATTTTGCTTGATAGTGACGAGATAATGTGACTTTTGACTAAGCCTAATTCCTGTGGCAATCGATGCCCAAGTCTAATTTCTCTAACTCAACCAAAGAATAACACTATGGGAATTTCTCCAAGCAATGAAATAACACATTTTTTAGCCCACCATCACCAGATGTTGGGCTGTTCAAATCGCTTTTCGTCCGTGGTCCGTCGCCCGTCAGTCAGTCAGTAAGTCAGTCAGTCCGTCTGTAAACAATTCTTGTTATCGCGATTTCTGAGGCTACTGCATGGATCTTTCTCAAATTTGTGCAAGATACCTTTTCTGGTCCGATTCGAAAATCCAATATGGCCACCAGACGGCCATCTTCGATTTCCCCATGAAACTTTATCGCGATTTCTCAGGAACTACTGTATGAATTTTTCTCAAATTTGGTACACAGGTTCCCCTTGGGGTCTTGTTGTGCACGATACCTTTTCTGGTCCGATTTGAAAATCCAATATGGCCACCAGGCGGCCATCTTAGATTTCCCCATGAAACTTTGTTATTGTGATTTCTCAGGAAGTACTTCGTGGATCTTTCTCAAATTGGTACACAGGTTCCCCTTGGAGAGTAGTTGTGCTGGATACCTTTTTCAGTCCGATTCGAAAATCTAATATGACTGCCAGGTGGCCATCTTGTATTTCCCCATGAAATTTTGTTATCGTGAATTCTCAGGAAATTACTGCATGGATCTTTCTCATATTTGCTACACATGTTTCCCTTGGGGTCCAGTTGTGCAAGATACCTTTTTTGGTCCGTTTCGAAAATCCAATATGGCCACCAGGCGGCCATCTTGGATTTCCCCAAGAAACTGTATCGTGAAGTCTCAGGAAATTTCTGCATGGATCTTTCTCAAATTTGGTACACAAGTTCCCCTTGTGATCCTGTTGTGCAAGTTATGTTTTTTGGTCCGATTCAAAAATCCAATATGGTCGCCACATGGCCATTTTGAATTTCCCTGTGAAATTTTGTTATCGTGAATTCTCAGGAACTACTGCATAGATCTTTGTCAAATTTGGTAAACAGGTTCCCCTTATGGTCTAGTTGTGCAAGTTACATTTCTTGGTCCGATTCCAAAAATTCAATATGGCCGCCCTATAGGTGGAGTAACTTCATTTCATTTTCATGCCAGAAGGCCTTGAGATATGAAATGTTTTGTAGGAATAGGACCCCTCCTGTGGTGTTCCCAGGTGTAAAAAAGAAAAGGACCCTACTCGTGGGGTTCCCCAGGTGTGAAGGAATAGGACCCAACATCGGGATATGACTGAAATACATGTAGTGTTGAAAGCGATGTTAAATCATATTCACTCACTCAGTGAAATGTTTTAGATTCACACGTCCTCAATCAAAATGTACTTTCTTCTAATGTGCTGGTTTACACTCGCAGACAGTAGTCACATTGACTAAATTTCAACAGATTGATGGTAGATGCCCATTATTTGGTGGATGTGCTGTACCTTTCCTCTTTCCTCAGTCGCACCCCATCCAACCACCACCGAGAAGGCCCCTTAGACACACCTCTGGACCTCATGTAAGAAGAGTATTTCAATTTTGTTTCAAAGGTACCAAGAGGAATATTTGTCTCCTAGCAGCTGATGGTTCATTCGTCCAGAAACTGACCTACAGCGATGATTCGGGTAAACCGGTTAATCTTGACTGTTTCCTCATACAACCCTCAGGAGAGGTAATTCATTGTTTCTCCTTTAATTTCCTTTGATATATGGGATGCTGTTATCGTTACATATGTAGGCTATAACATTTGCATGCTAATGAACTGGAGATTTCTCCACCAATACATCTGGGTGATCACATAGGGCGGTTTGGAGGGGGTTTATATTATAATTTTATTTAAGGACAAACCCAAGTGGGACTTTTGTTGTTGTAGGAGATTTGATAGCAGTCTTGAACAATTATAATGTCTCACAACTAACTTGCGATAGAGATCTGATACGTACTTAATGTATATATTATAGAGGTCCTGTCTGTGTCTTGTGTGCTGTCCTCAGTGTTTTATAGGGTGGATGGAGGGTGTCTGGTTACATGCTGCTTCAAAGATTTCTTCGTTGAAGTAGCAGGAACACTGGACTGGGTGGTGCTCAGTTGGTTCGTCGTGATATAGCTGAAATATTGTTGAAAGCGACGTTAAATTTGATTCACTCTCTGTGAAATATTGCTATGAAAACTAAGTTTAATTTTTTTGCCAAGTTTGGTGAACCAATCCTCAATATTGGGAATTGAAATCTTCAAATAGCTCATCTAGTAACAAATATGAGGTCTTAAATTGTTCAGCTAGCTGAATTTTCGCAGCGCAATTTCGGTAATGCATAATAGAGCACATCTACATAATATGATTTCAGTGTTGAAAAATCTTTTGCCACTGATGTTTATTTCAGATAATGGCAGGCTGTAGTCGTCAGGGACAGGTGGTCGTCTGGGACATGAACACTTTCTTTGTCATTAAGACATTTGAACTGGACTGTCGAGGTATTAGTAAAATGGTCAGAGTTGACAATAAAGTAAGTATCTCACATTTCTGAGAATTAGAATCATTATCCCTATTAAATTCAATCACCCTCAGATTTTCGCGTCGAATTTCAGTCACTCTAATAAATTTGACCACCTCCTAAATGTAAGAGAAACCGCATCCATAAGATCATAGTTCCATATTATTTCATAAATTTTCCCTTCTGAAAAAATTGATAACCTTAATATTTTCATGTGAGAAATGTATTACCTGTGATTGAATTATTAGAAAGTTTACCTTCTGCATTTTTCTTTAGTTAACTGATCTTTTGATGTTGAAATATTTGTCATTAATATTATATCTTCAAGTATTGTTTTGGAGATTGTTTTAATGAAGTGTTAATATTAGGTTTTATCGAAGATTGCATATCCTCTTTACTTCACTGGACAACTCAATATATCAGTTTTAAGCACCCAGTTTTGCATATCACTCCAATTTAAGGTGAAATGTAAAGGTTTTCATATTGTTATCCCCTGATGGTCGAAGGGTTGAAGGGGGACTATAGTATTGGGGTCCAGATGTGCATCTGTCTGGATGTGCATCCATGAAACTTCATTTCCGAACAATAACTTTGAAAAAGTTCACGGATTCTTTTCAAATTTGGTATGTTGGTACCTCGCATCAAGATCTTTCAAGAGAATGTTTATCACGCAGATCCACCTATAGGTGGCACAACCTTGGGGTCACTTTAAAATTTTGTTTCCAGACAATAGAAAACCAGAATGGATTCTTTTCAAATTTGGTATTTCAACCCCTTGCCTCAAGATCTCTCTTGGGATGGTTTTTCATGCTGATCAGCCTATAGGTGACACAACCTGGGGGCCAAGTAAAATTTCATTCCCAGACATTATCTTTTGAAAACCTGAACAGACTGATTCCTTCCAAATTTGGTATGTGGTTACCTTGCCCTCAAGATCTCACTTAGGATTGTTTTTCACGCAGATCCGCCTACAGGTGGCAAAACCTGGGGGCCCAGTGAAATTTCATTTCCAGACAGTAACTTTTGAAAACTTGAACAGATTCTTCTCACATTTGGTATGTGGGTACCTCGCCTCAAGATCTCTCATGTGATTGTTTTTCACACAGATCCACCTATAGGTGGCACAACCTGGGGGTCACTTAACATTTTGTTTCTGACAATAACTTGAAAACCTGAATGGATTCTTCCCAAATTTGGTATTTTGACCCTTGCCTCAAGATCTTTCTTGGGATTGTTTTTCATACTGATCAGCCTATAGATGTCACAGACTGTGGGCCAAGTTAGAATTTTGTTTTTGAACAGGTTCGTTCCAAATGGGTACCTTGCCTCAAGATATCGCTTGAGATTGGTTTTCACCCCGATCCGCCTATAGGTGGCCTCTCGCCTCCAGGGGGCCACTTTAAACTTTTGTTTTCGAACAATAATGTCTGAATGAATGGGTTCTTTCCAAATTTGGTATGTTCTTCAAGATCTCATTTGTGATTTTCATGTCGATTCATCTGTGGGTTGTGCCATCTAATTCCTCTAATAACCTTTGCATTTCGCCTTTAATATGAAATTAATAAATTTTAATATAAAAGTGATGAATTTTAATATAAAATTAATGAAATAATTTTCATTTTCATGTACAAGATGTTTTTGCTTTGTTTTTAGGTCTGGGTTGGTACAAAATCAGGAACAATTTTCATATTGAACATGGATTCTAAAGAAGTGGACAAAAAATTACAGGGTCATGATGATGCTGTGAGATCCATGTGTTTAGCGGGAGGTCGCTATGTTATGACTGGGGCGGGAAGTCGAGATGGGAAGACCGCAATTTGGAGAGCATCGCCCGCAGAGAAACCTGGCACGCATGTCTAAGGCGCTGAAATCCCACTGTATAGTTAAATGATATTGAATTATGCCATGGTGATTGCTTTATGCAGAATGCGTCTTTCATGTCATGTGACAGTTCATCCATACATTCCCGGGGTGTCCCATTTATTCCTGGACATAACTCGAAAACTCGACAAGTTAAATGTACAAGATACCTTCATATAAAAATCTCATTTTGGGTGCCACTGTCATAGAATATGTCTGTTGGAAGTGGAGGAAAATAATTTGATCAGTAATTATCATTGAGAGATTTGAATTTGTTCAGCAAAACCTCTTTGGCCATATAAACACTGTGCCATTTTTACCCCTCGGGCAAATTTTGCTCGATGGGTATTGTCGTCGTCAGCATCGTCTGTCTGTCTGTCCATCTGTTCATCTTCATTGTGGACACGATATCTCAAGAAGAATTATAGCCAGGCATTGTAAATTCATACCACATATGCATCGGGTGAAGGGTCAGAAGCCTATTGAAAGTGACTGACCTTGACCTATTTTATCAAGGTCAACTTCTAGTGTTTGCTATATTTTGAAGGATTAAAGCTAGGGTCTCCAAATTCATATTATATATTCAACTGGTGATTGACTAGAAGCCTATCCCAGTTGACTGACTTTGATCTACTTTTTCAAGGTCATATACTGTTTATTATGATCTAACATGAAGAAATATAGCTAGGCTTTCCGAATTAATACTATTTATACATCTGGCGAAGTTCCAGAGGTGTACTGAAGATGACTGACCTTGTACTATTTTATCAAGGTCAAGTTTTAGTATTTGCTATATTTTTTGAAGGATTGAAGCTGGGGTCTCCAAATTTATATTACTTATGCAACTGGTGATTGACTAGAAGCCTATTCCAGTTGACTGACCTTGACCTATTTTTTCAAGGTCAAATACTGTTTATTATGATATAACACGAAGAATATAGCTAGGCTTTCCAAATTAATACTATGTGTTCATCTGGTGATGCCCCAGAGGAGTACTGAATATGAATAACCTTGACCTATTTTATCTAGTTCAGATTCTATTTAGCACAATATTCCATGAAGGATTATATCTACATTGTTCAAATTTATACCACTTATGGCTGGACCTGAAGTCTATTAAAGAATATCACTGACCTTGACCTGTTTTTAAAAGGTCATATTCTATATGTTAAATCTAAGATCTCCAAATTCAGGTTCGATATGCAATTAAGTTAGAATTGACCTGAAAATTCTTGAAGATGACTGACCTTGATCTATATT
Source organism: Hanleya hanleyi (assembly GCA_036873755.1). Taxonomy (NCBI): domain Eukaryota; kingdom Metazoa; phylum Mollusca; class Polyplacophora; order Lepidopleurida; family Hanleyidae; genus Hanleya; species Hanleya hanleyi. The sequence goes on along the minus strand of JAVTVY010046189.1, from coordinate 5,925 downwards.
TCCAAGATAAAATTACTTAATTTGATTATGAGCTATATAGAAGAGTATATTTAGAGGTAAGAATTTGGCCATGCTCTACCAGAACCTCAGTGCAAATTTTTTCCCATCAATTAAGGCCTTGGCAAAAGCTGACTTTGCCCAACTTCCTATGTAGGCCTATATCTGATATGAGAAAACTAAAGTCAACCCTAATAGATCACATCTTTGTTAATGTAGTTTTTTAAATGACACTGATGATATTATGCAATGCATGATTGCTGGGTGTAGACAGTAACTGATAGCCGAGGGGTATTGGAGCCTAATGGGCTGTTTCGATCAGTTAGTATCCAAAAGTGATTCAGCAACTGGTGATCACTGATTCAGCAACTGCTGATCACTGATTCAGCAACTGCTGATCAATGATTCAGCAACTGCTGATCACTGATTCAGCAACTGCTGATCACTGACCGTTGTTTCTATATCTGATGGAATTATGCTGTATGTGTGGTATGGGTGTAACTATGATTACCTTAAGGTATATGTCACTATGATAGTATGTGTGGTATATGTGACTGATTACACTGTGTGTGGTATAGGTGTAACTATGATTACTGTAAGGTATATGTCACTATGATAGTATATGTGGTATATATGACTGATTACACTGTGTGGTATAGGTGTAACTATGATTACCGTAAGGTATATGTCACTATGATAGTATATGTGGTATGTATGACTGATTACACTGTGTGTGGTATAGGTCTAACTGATTACTGTAAGGTATATGTCACTATGATAGTATGTGTGGTATATATGACTGATTACACTGTGTGTGGTATAGGTGTAACTATGATTACTGTAAGGTATATGTCACTATGATAGTATATGTGGTATATATGACTGATTACACTGTGTGTGGTATAAGTGTAACTATGATTACCGTAAGGTATATGTCACTATGATAGTATGTGTGGTATATATGACTGATTACACTGTGTGTGGTATAGGTGTAACTGATTACCATAAGGTATGTGTCAATATGATAGTATGTGTGGTATATATGACTGATTACACTGTGTGTGGTATAGGTGTAACTATGATTACTGTAAGGTATATGTCACTATGATAGTATGTGTGGTATATATGACTGATTACACTGTGTGTGGTATAGGTGTAACTATGATTACTGTAAGGTATATGTCAATATGATAGTATGTGTGGTATATATGACTGATTACACTGTGTGTGGTATAGGAGTAACTATGATTACCGTAAGGTATATGTCACTATGATAGTATGTGTGGTATATATGACTGATTACACTGTGTGGTATAGGTGTAACTGATTACCATAAGGTATGTGTCAATATGATAGTATGTGTGGTATATATGACTGATTACACTGTGTGTGGTATGGGTGTAACTATGATTACTGTAAGGTATGTGTCACAGTGATAGTATATGTGGTATATATGACTGATTACACTGTGTGTGGTATAGGTGTAACTGATTACCATAAGGTATGTGTCAATATGATAGTATGTGTGGTATATATGACTGATTACACTGTGTGTGTGGTATAGGTGTAACTATGATTACTGTAAGGTATGTGTCACAGTGATAGTATATGTGGTATATATGACTGATTACACTGTGTGTGGTATAGGTGTAACTATGATTACCATAAGGTATGTGTCAATATGATAGTATATGTGGTATATATGACTGATTACACTGTGTGTGGTATAGGTGTAACTATGATTACCATAAGGTATGTGTCAATATGATAGTATGTGTGGTATATATGACTGATTACACTGTGTGTGGTATAGGTGTAACTGATTACCATAAGGTATGTGTCAATATGATAGTATATGTGGTATATATGACTGATTACACTGTGTGTGGTATGGGTGTAACTATGATTACTGTAAGGTATTGTCAATATGATAGTATGTGTGGTATATATGACTGATTACACTGTGTGTGGTATAGGTGTAACTGATTACCATAAGGTATATGTCACTATGATAGTATGTGTGGTATATATAACTGATTACACTGTGTGTGGTATAGGTGTAACTGATTACCATAAGGTATGTGTCAATATGATAGTATGTGTGGTATATATGACTGATTACACTGTGTGTGGTATAGGTGTAACTGATTACCATAAGGTATGTGTCAATATGATAGTATGTGTGGTATATATGACTGATTACACTGTGTGTGGTATAGGTGTAACTATGATTACTGTAAGGTATGTGTCACAGTGATGGTATATGTGGTATATATGACTGATTACACTGTGTGTGGTATAGGTGTAACTGATTACCATAAGGTATGTGTCAATATGATAGTATATGTGGTATATATGACTGATTACACTGTGTGTGGTATAGTTGTAACTATGATTACCATAAGGTATGTGTCACAGTGATAGTATGTGTGGTATATATGACTGATTACACTGTGTGTGGTATAGGTGTAACTATGATTACCATAAGGTATGTGTCAATATGATAGTATATGTGGTATATATGACTGATTACACTGTGTGTGTGGTATAGGTGTAACTGATTACTGTAAGGTGTATGTCACTGTGATAGTATATGTGGTATATATGACTGATTACACTGTGTGTGGTATAGGTGTAACTATGATTACCACATGGATGTTATGTGTCAATATGATAGTATATTTGGTATATGTGACAAGATCTAACTATGATTACCACATGGATGGTATGTGTCAATATGATAGTATATTTGGTATATGTGACAAGATTTAACTATGATTACCACATGGATGGTATGTCACTATGATTGTATATTCGACTATTATACATATTACTGTGCAAATATAACTATGCAATCCATGTACCCAGGTAAAGGGGCACGTATTGTCCCCAATCTGCTTGCTAATTTGAGGCACTAAAGTATGTTTAAATAACTACATGTATGCAATATATTGATAAATTTGGGCAACATTAATTTTTGTGAACTACATATTATGCAAAAAAAAGGCAAAACTCTACTGCTATAGGAACAACATGAATTGAACTTGAGGGGGACTATGGAAATAAGGTTGGTCTCTATCTCTGACTATAAGTTTCTGGGAAATAAAATCAGAATCAGTCTTAGTAAATTGTTTTTGTGGATATCTAGCAACAATATGTCACTTGCAGTGTTTCATCTAGGCTGATTTGGGGCCGAATTTTGACCCCTTCACAAAAAATTACAAAACATATTAGTTAAAAAAAAAACAATTAGTAGTAAAATTTTTTTCTTCTCTCTCTTCAATTTGCATAAATGGTATTTTATTTTCTTTTAACTTATGAAAGTCAACCTTGATCTTCATGCTTTCAGGTGCTGGAAAATGGCTCTGATAGCACATCTGATTATCTAAGGGTGTCTTGGCAACTGCTGCCATAGGTGGGCCCCAAGCCCCACCACTGGCAATACACTATGCTGTGCATGGCTCAATTTATTTTTCACAACTATTGGTTATACTCATCTTAGCAGTCAGAAGCATTTTGATCACGCTATAATCAGGCATTGTAGAATCTGTGACCGACTTGTGAACATTCCATGTTATGAGAAACTCAAAGATATTTTTATCAACTGTATGGATTTTAAGATAGTGAGAGATTCTTTTTACCAAGCAGCTAGTTTGGAAGATCTTTTTAGTCGGGTGAGAGAAGATTTGATTTTAAAGTATTTGAGCGCTATCGCTTTATTAAATGAATTTTAATGTAGGTACTAGTATTTGATGAATTGTCTATCACTTTTAGATTGTTGTTGATTTGTTGATTTATTGTTACATTTAGAGTTTTATTTGATGTTCACTCTGTAGCTGAATTATTGCTGAAGATGGTGTTAAATCTAAGTCTGTCATTCCTTATTTGTCACACAAAAAAAATAAGTAGAAGTTCACTAGTAAATTTCATGATGAAAACCGGACTTATGATTGCATTTCCTCTACATCCGACCATTAAGTGAAACCACCATCTGGCCATAGGTGGCACCACGATTCGACCATAAGTGGCCTCACTATCTGGCCACATGTAGCACCACCATCTGGCCACAGGTGGAACCACCATCCGGCCAGAGTTGGCACTACCTGGAGTCAAATTGGAATTTTGTTTCAGGACAATAACATCAGATAAACTTTCCCAAATTTGATATGCGGATATCTTGCTGCAATATGTCGCATGGGATTGTATTTCTTCCATATATGCCCAGTCAGAACATCAGTTCAACAGTCCAAATTATATTTAGAGCATGAATAACATACAAAGGTTGTAATCACAAATTCGTCCTGGTATCAATACTCATTCTGGTAGAAATACTCTAACAGATTTGGAATATGATATTAATTCATGCAATATTAACATTAATTTCAACAGTATAAATTTGGTTCTTCCAAAACTTTGCCATACAATGCATATTGGCTGTGAGATTACCTTAGTTATCATTGTGATTCATGTATGAATAATATCTATAAAGCTTGTCTATACATTTTGATATTTCTTAATATTACCAGATATATACTCATTTTTATTACATAATGAATGCTGTTGATCCTGTTAAACATTATAGACATTTTATCTAAATGTAAATCATTACTGTAAAATGTCCAATAGTTCGACCATCTAGATGCAGAAGAACATTCTGGAATACACTTTGGGGTGTCTCATGTCATTAAGCTTGTGGAAACTATGGTAATTCCTCTGATAATTCAATCACACATTGCCAATAATACCCTACTTTATATTTAAGATAATGCCCTAAACTTTTCTTGAAATAAGATAATTTTACTCAAAATAAGTTAAATTTTAAGAAATTTTTTATATTCTTTTTCTTGTTGAAGTACAATTTGGAGTGGGGTAAGTGTATTTTACTAAAACAAGAAAACACTTACCCCACTCCAAATTTTATTAAAACAAGAAAAAAAAAACTTAAAAATTTTCTTAAAATTTAACTTATTTTGAGTAAAATTATCTTATTTCAAGAAAATTATTAAAGAAGTAGGGTATTATTGGCAGTGCACGAAGTGAAATGTCCCATCATAATATCAAGGAGAGAGCAACATAACTAGAACAAGATGGTAATTGACAAAATATTCCGAAAAACTTGCTGATGATCCATTATGTCTTTGATATTATAATGATTTTATAGGGCGATCAAGTTTTTTAGAATGATCGATTGATTAAAATTCTAATAGGGTGATTAAATGACTTATTGCTGAATTCTCCCATCTTGTAAAATACGATATATGTCTTTGAACTCACTGTTCATGTACGCTAAAGTGATTTGTAGGTATTCGTGCATGCTTACCTTTTTTTCCTCAAGTTTTGTACTTTATAAATATTTTGTTTTTTCTTCACACAACTAAATGTAAATATGGACCTTAGTGTCTGAAATAAAATCTTATTATATTATTATTATTACTGTCACTTACCTATATTACATAATTTCATCTCCCAGCTTCGATTTCCATGTTTTACTCTATGAAAAAGTAGTTTTCTTACCCCTTTCATGTTGAAGTTTTCAAATACTATACATATGAGATATCCATTGTTTCATTTATATTCACTATACTAATTAATGATGTCTCTTACAAACATGCTATTTCACATTCCAAGTATTTACGATTTTATATTATGGATTTTATGAACATACCATAATAAATACAGATTTGATTTATAAAGACATCACTGCCATCATGTGTTGATTTTTCATTGATACTCATTTAGTTTTTATTCCACCTTTTATAACTGTTTCACATATGTATAATTTCGGTCCGTCTTTTGTGTAAGCTTATTGCTTGGGCATATAATTTGTCCAAAATTATCTCATACCCTACTATGCTGATAGCAAGTATGATACATATATGATTGGTGGTTCAGTTGGTTGGTTGTTTGTCGTACCTAACCTTATTGGTC